>KZ063220.1:40113-69941 GCA_002091835.1 Anopheles maculatus
ACCACCGAAACTTCCTTAAACAACTTCTGCTACGTGTATCGAATTACTTGCCCCCCCGGGTTCTTCGCCTTCCACCCAGCAACGCTTCAATATGTCTTGGAAATTCGGCGAAGTCCCGAAACCCGGTGCTGAGCAGGCGTTTGATGCGTGCGATTACTTTGTGGGCGAGGTGATCGAACCGTGGAAAATACCAGGTAATCTACCTATAGACCATGCATTACAGGGTTTCACATGTGTAGGGGCAAAGGTGGTGTGCGAATCGAGATATACGACAATGTATTTCTTGCAACGATGTTCTCCATAGTTTAATATGAGACCATTAAAGTAAACAACAGTATATCAAGTTAAGAAAGAAGATATAGCAACAAAACGGACGCCGTATGTGTACTTAAAGTGAACAATGATGCTAGTAGGTTGTGATTTGTGTGCAATTTATTTGACTGTTGTGTATTTAAGGTTCTGCACCATTGTAGGCGTTCGAACCGCTTGTTTCTTTAATCTGGTAAACCCTGTCATCTGCCTCAGTATTGATTGTAGGTGGTACTGCCGCGTGAGTTACTTCTGCATCTACCTCGCACGGAGGACAAAGGGATCAAAGGTTAGGGAGCCGGGTTATTTTTAGTGCTCCTGCTGCACCTTACATTCGCAAACCCCTTACTATACGCCGGAAAGCGACTTTTATGACTGGAAATGTTGGGCGCGTGTGCTCGCGTGAACGAAACCAGAAGGTTTCAGCGATGCCTGAAGAAGCGGGCCTGCGAGCGTTTGGGTACTTACCGGTCACACCACTCAGCCAAGCGCCATCAGGCCCCCGGGAACGCTACACGGTTGCACGTGTTACTGCAAGGGAGTGTGTTGCACATGCATGCTTATTAAATTCATTTTTCAAACGCAAACTTTCCATCCTTTTTCCATCAGCGGAATTGAAGTGGATTAAACAGTAAATCGATTTTGTGAGGTACATTTATGCGGCTCGCTTTCCACCCGGGGAAATCGGTTTAATGCGTGACGAAAGTTCAACACAAAAGCGAAGAACAAATACATAAAACCATACCGCACCTTGGTGTTAAAATATTCTCGCGTGGTCATCCAATATTTATGGACGCGCCGTTTTGCCAAAATTTGGCAACCGTGTGCAACGATTGGCGGCATCAGTCGATCTTTGGCTGAATGTAGCAAGTGACCAACCAAAATCTTGAAGAACGTTAGGAAATAAGCATGTAAACTCTAACTCAGGTGAAGACGAGTTTTATGAGCAGATCGATAAATTCAGTTGACCGGAAAACCGGACCGGATATCGGGTTCTATCGATACAGCAAACAATTATGTCTTCAGATGTTTCTTTTGCACACATCATTCGCAAACCGCAAGATAGACCGCGCGTGTACGTGTTAAACTAGAAATGAGGGAATCCAGTTGCTGTGGGTTACGAGACAAACTGCGGTTTATGATCGTTGGAGCTTCCGTAGATGTTCGTTTGGTAGCAGGGACAGATTTGCTGTCAATATTGATTCGCTTTTCTTGGCTCAACGACCTGCTCGGTTATGTGCGCTGGTTTACATATCTTGCTACGGAGGGAACTGTTCTGATGGGATTTTGAACCCGGATCTTGTCGTGAGAACAACCGCCGCAACCAATCACTGTGCTATGTTGTAAGGTTAGGGAACAACAACATTTGTTAAACTATAATCTATTATTTTTTCCGTTTTTAGATACCCGCGAACAGATTCGCAGCCAGAAGCATCGGGCACTGCGAGAAGCTGTTACTGCGTCGGATGAAGCAGCCGTTCAACTGCTCCTAGAAAACATTGGCTCCGACAGGGAAATCATTGTCAATATGGCTCCCGGCGGTGCTAATACACTGCTGTTCATGTAAGTTGAGACTGGCAATCCCGTTCCCGTTGTGGACGTTGAACTTATTTGCCTTTTGCTCTCCCATTTAGTGCGGCACAAACCGGCTCGGAACGCATTGTGCAGTTGCTGCTGGAAGCCGGTGCCGATGGAAGAGCACACGCCGTCACCAAATACTCGCCACTGTACACGGCCGTACACAACGGACACACGAAAGTTGCATCCATGCTGCTGGAACGATTCCCCGAGCTGGTGCAGCAGGTAACGGTCGAACGATGGTTACCGTTCCATGCGGCCTGCATCAATGGACACTGCGCCGTGGTGGAGCTGCTGATCAAACACCCGTACGTCGAAGATCTGCTCAGTACGTACCGCAGCCCGAGCGGGGAGCTCGAGTGGAGGCTTGCGTTCGATCCGAATGCACAGGATGTGGCTGGTCAGACTGCACTGTACGTTGGCTGTCTGCTCGGCAATCCGCAGCTCGTCGAAACGTTACTCAAGTGGAGGGTTAAATGTGTGAGGCATGCGTTACCGTCGGCTGCGAGTAATGGCGCCGGCACCGGACCACCTGGTGGACCAAGTTCAACCCGAATAGACGAAGTGGATGTAGGTGGAAGCAATAGTAACCCGCTCAGTCCCACTAGTCGAAAAATATCGTTCGGCATACAGTCGATCATGTCGCGGCTTAGCTTAAGCGGTCGATCGGATCCGTCCGAGGACAGTGAAGGACTGGACGGTGAGATGCGGTGCCCACTCGATCTGGATGTTTTGTGCGGTGCGGCACGAGAAACAGCACTGCTTGCAGCCGTTCGGGGTGGATTTCTTGACGTGGTAACGATACTGCTCGAGAACGGTGCCGATCCGAATGTGATTGCACGCGCCGTTGAAGATCAAAACGATCCCAAGTAAGTGTTTTGGTTATAGACGTTCTGTTGCTGCCACTAATTGCATTCCTACTCTATTACCTTAGATCATCAGATGAAATTTACGGCTTTTCCAATGTTCCCCTTGCCGAAGCAACGCGCCAAAAGTCGCTACCCATGGTGGAGCTACTGCTAAAGTATGGTGCGCGTGACGATCAGTCGGTGGCGCTCAGTATCGCAGTACAAAATGCCGACGAACCGATCATTTGCCGGTTGCTCTCGATCAAGGCACACCCGGATCCGGATTATAAGATAAACAAACGCGCCTTCACCGGGCAGGAACCATCGGCTGCGGAGTACAGTGCCTCGCCGCTTGCATTTGTAAAGATGGGCGGTAACTTTACGTACAGCTCGCTGTTTCCTAGCACGGCTACGATGATAAACTGGCACAGCAATAACTGCCGCTTGGGATTGATACGTATGGCGTGGTTGAGTGAGGCTGTGCTGCAATGCAACCGGAAGCTTAGGGCACATCCGAAGTGCCAGCAGCTAGCATTGGCCGCATTAACGCGCATCGATATATCGCACAACACGCTGACGACGTTACCGGCGGAAATTTTTACGCTCGGAAGCTTACGCTACCTGAACGCGGCTCAGAACAAGATCGAACGGTTACCGTTGCCGGAGGAAGACATTGAACGGTTGGCGGGTGGTGGACGCACGGATGGTAAGCGGCGTGGTTCTGGCAAACCGATCGAGTATCAGTGCCCGGTGCTGGAGGAACTCTATCTGCAGGATAACCGGTTAGAGTGCGTACCGGCGGTACTGTTTCGGATGCCAAATCTGGCCATACTGGATGTGTCAAACAACAAACTGCAGGAGTTACCGTTCGAGATGTGGAAAGCGCCGAAGCTGAAGGAGCTGAATGTGGCGTTCAATTTTCTCAAGGATTTACCGTCCCTACCTATTGTGGATGGAGGCGTAGGATTCGGGTCGGATGGAGGACGCGTTGAGCTGCCGTCTCCGGTTACGCTCGGAGTGGAGAGTGGTGGCAGTGCAACATCAGCCGCTCTCTTTCATCTGTACACCGGGACGAGCGCTTCGTTTGACGATGGAACTGAAGCACTGGCAAGAAATCGTCATGTAAGCAATCTGGAGCTGGTAAGACATCATATTTGGGCGCGCTCACTTGAGGTAACCGAACAGGAACTTCGGTTGGCAGATTCGCGGAACGATAGTGCACTGTCGCAGTTGAGTAGCCTTAATCTGGCAAACAATCTGTTCACCAGCATCCCACTGGCGTTGCCTTGTTTGGCAGTGAATCTGACGCGTCTTAACATGTCGTACAATAGTCTGCGGTCGATGGGACATGTTACGAGTTATCCGGCGTCACTGAAGCAGCTCGATTTAGGACACAACGAGATCAGCTGTTGGCCCAGTTTGCCACGGATAGCAGCGTCCGATCCGCATCTGATGTGCTACAATCCGCAGGAAGGCAAAAAGCATCTTACCGACAGCAGTGGAGGCAGTGGAGGAACTGGTAGTGGTGGTGTAGCAGGAGGTGGAGGAAGTGTGGGAAAATCTGGCAGCAGAGGAGGAACAGGAAGTAATGGTGGCCCTGGGGGCGATACGACCCCATCATCCAGTACGTCCGCTTCGACAACATCGTACGGTGGCACGGAGATGACGACGGTGGTAAAATCATCTACCAGCTCGAATAGCATCACCTCATTGCGAACGGCAGTTCTGAAGAGTGTTTGCTGTCACCGGCGACACCTCCGGTTGGAGTCGTTACGTACGCTCGTTCTAGCCGATAATTCGCTTACACGCATCCAACTCTCCACGGACGATGTGACCACGTTGGGTGAGTCGGAAGATGCCGAATGGAGCCTGATCGGGTTGGCGAAATCGCGACTCATCTTCCCTAACCTCTCGATGCTGGACATTAGCAACAACTGTCTGAAGGAGATACCACCATCGATTCACGAGCTTACCAATCTGAGTGTGCTTAACCTGAGCGGCAACATGGACATTACTGAGCTGCCGCCTCATATGGGGCTTTTGTCGCGACTGTGGAACTTGAACACGCGTGGCTGCTCGCTCCAGGATCCGCTGCGGTCGATGATCGAAAGCAAGAAGTACAAGACGATGGATATCGTTGGCTACCTAAAGTCGGTGTACGAGGACGCACGGCCATACGCCCGCATGAAGTTGATGGTGGTTGGAGTACAGGGCATTGGAAAGACCAGCCTGCTCGAACAGCTCCGTAGCGAGGGTTCTTCGCGCGGCAAGAAACCCGTCGATCATTGGGCGAAACGGATGGGTCACCGGAACATCAACCAGAAAACGTCCCGTGGCATCAACATGTCGACGGTCGGTGTCGATATTGGCGATTGGGTGTGCGAGAAAAAGGTACGCGGTCAGTCCCATCATGGTCCGGTCGTGTTCCGGACATGGGACTTTGGTGGGCAGCGCGAGTACTACGCCACACATCAGTACTTTCTGTCCAAACGTAGTCTGTACCTCGTGCTGTGGCGCATCATCGACGGTCGGCGTGGTTTAGCCGAGGTGCTTCAATGGCTCGGAAACATACAGGCTCGGGCACCCAACTCTCCAGTCATCATCGTCGGCACCCATTACGATGCAGTCGGCGAAACGCTACCGGCCAAGAAAGCGGAAGAGCTGCAGCAGATCATTCGGGACCGGTTCATTGCCGTATCCGACGCGGAAAAGATAGGTTTGCCACGGGTGCTAGATTCGATTGAGGTTAGCTGCCGTACCGGTCACAACATCAAGCTACTGGCAGGATTAATCTACGACACGGCATTTTCCCTGAGGCCACCGGGTTGCAAGGAACCGCTGCTATATCAACGCGTTCCGGCCAGCTACCTAGCGCTGGAGGACGTCGTTGCGAACATTGCGGCCAGCTTGCGTCAACACGGTGCCGATCCGGTACTGGATGCTGATCGTTACCGGCAGACGGTAACTCACGAGATGCAACTACGGGGGTTGAAAGGTTTCCGCGATTGGTCGGAATTGAACCAAGCGACGATGTTCCTGCACGACAATGGTGTTCTGCTGCATTACGACGATGCAACACTGCGGGATCTATACTTTCTCGATCCGCAGTGGCTTTGCGACATGCTGGCGCATGTTGTGACGGTGCGTGAAATAAATCCGTTCGCTCGGACGGGTGTGATGAAGATGGATGACTTGCAGCATGTGTTCAAAAGTTCCTGTCTGGGTAGCAACAATAATCGAGGGTAAATGTTTGAGGAATGTATGTTTGCTTCAATATTAACTATCTTTACTTCAATCGCAGCTACATTGTGAGCCTGTTGAATAAATTTGAAGTTGCCCTGTCTTGGGATGCACGTACGCTACTGATCCCGTCCCTGCTGCCAACCGAAGAGGATAGCGGCTCGGATCGAATGGTCACGGTGAAGGTAGGTACAAAGGGAGCATAATACAAATGCTAAACTATACTAATACAATCCTTCTTCTGCTCGTAATGGTGAATAGATTGCAACTCGGTCGAAAGGTTGGGTAAATCGGGCCCGTCGCAATCCGTTAGCAAACACTGGCTTTTCGTTACCGTCATACGATCACCCACTGCAGACACTTGTTGGTTCCGCCAGTCTAGATCATTCACCGGTACCAACACCAACTCCAACCGACACCAACGCGGCCACCGTATGTGACGTACAGATGGTGTCTCATCCCGATCGTTCGATCGCCCGACTGTTACTCATGTCCTACTTTCCGTCCGGTTTCTGGTCGCGGCTCATTACACGTGTGCTAGCTGACGATCAGGTGGTGGAAGCTGTGCGTGGACTCTACCCACTACCGAAGGAACTGCTGGACCAATGTTCCGGCCTGGAAGATGCACCCGCCCTTTCCGCCCATTGGGCTGTATGGCAGACGGGTCTTTCGTTGCACTTTGGTTCGTCGACGGTAGTTTTTAAGATGCGTGAAATTTCGATCACCTGTCCAACATCACCGTACCGTAATCCGATGAATCGGTTCAAGCTGAAACAGGACGGTATCTGGTGTGATATTGATCTAACGACTAGCTCCATTTTGGAGATTCACTTCCCGTGCAATGCACTGCGTGTACAGGTACCGGCTGGAAGTGCACAGCCCGAGAATGCAATGCCTGAGGACACATCGAAACCGGTCGCGTGTGAGATCGAACCAAACATTCAGTGTTTAACGCAGCTGCTGGCCCTAACCGTGGATCACATCGATTTGCTGCTGGAGGATTGGTACCCGACGCTCGGTACGCGGTTTGTCCATACGTCCGAGGGACGGTTTTTGGTGACGCGCCTTGTACCCTGTCCGCGATGTTTACGTGAGTGTGAGGAACGTCACGCACCAAACCTTCCCTCACAGGTAAAACCCTGTTCGACGTTAAATCAACGCGCGATGTACGCTGCCAACGGTGTCCATCGGCATCGGTTAAGCATCGGCGAACGGCGCACGGTTGATGGTGGGGGTGTTGGAGTTGGTGCAGGATCGGCTGCAGGTGTTGAGGCGAGCGGTGGATTGAACGAGCTGCCGGGTATATTGCACGACACGATGGCTGCTGCTGGCCGGAAGTCGCAGGATTCGCTCGGCTGGTCCGATTGCGATTCGGGCGTAGGTCAGGAGACAGCTGACAGCTCCAGCGAAACGTCTATAGAGGGTTACACACTCGCAATGGCGGGAGATGGTTCGCCGAGTTATTCTTGGATGGTGGAAGAGTGCATCCTGGCAGCGTACGATCGCAAGTCTGTCTCATGTCCTATCCACGGTGAGATCGAGCTCAGTCGCATCACACCAGATGTGGTAAGTACGATAGGTTTAATAAACCCTAGTAAGGACAGCTTGTTCGGGCACCCAGTGGCATCGTGAAAACGACGCCAGTTTCTACATAGTATTCTAACCATATTAATGCTGTAGTAGGTAGTTTCTGGAGAACACTCGGTCTTTTGAAGCGTGTAGCTCAAGACTTCACGGACCCGCTATGTCTGAAGGCCCTGTTTTGCTCATTGGTCAGGTCATTGCTGGAGTATTGCTCAGTGGTCTGGACCCCTTCAGCTAAGGTCCACATTGATCGTATCGAGCGAGTGCAGAGATCTTTCACCAGGTTTGCCACTCGCAAACTGTTAGTC
Organism: Anopheles maculatus; assembly: GCA_002091835.1. Taxonomy (NCBI): domain Eukaryota; kingdom Metazoa; phylum Arthropoda; class Insecta; order Diptera; family Culicidae; genus Anopheles; species Anopheles maculatus. The sequence continues at coordinate 47,981 of KZ063220.1, forward strand.
TGAAGGCCCTGTTTTGCTCATTGGTCAGGTCATTGCTGGAGTATTGCTCAGTGGTCTGGACCCCTTCAGCTAAGGTCCACATTGATCGTATCGAGCGAGTGCAGAGATCTTTCACCAGGTTTGCCACTCGCAAACTGTTACGTGGTTCGGCCTCTGTTCTCCCCTCCTACGAGTCCAGATGTCGATTACTTGGTCTGCGTACTTTGCAAGACCGTCGTTTCCTTGCTCAATCCTCTTTCATCGCTTCGCTTCTTCTTGACCACCTAGATGCGCCAACACTCCTATCCTCCATCCATTTTTATGTTCCCTCTCGATCCTTGCGCCCTCGCCCCCCTTTGACTGTCCCTTTAAGGCGCTCGGCAGTTGGTCGCAAAGATCCACTGATTCGTGCTATGGGTAGCTTCAACCACTCGGCTCAAGATTTTGATTATAACTCGTCCTTAACTTCCTTCCGTGCTCGTTCTTCTTTCTAGTTAGGTTTAGTTGTTAGGTTAAGTTAGGTTAGCAGTTACGATAATTTAAGTAGTCATTAAGCTACATTTGTGTAGCCACGAGGCAGACAAATTATGAATGTATAATAATAATAATAACAATAATAATAATCTCTTCTGGACGTATCTTTTCCAGAACTTTATGGATCTACCCGACCACTACTTAATTCGTGCGAGTGATATCAACCGTGGTCCACTGCTTGGCCGAGGTGCTTTTGGTTTCGTGTTTAAGGCAACCTGTAAAGCGACACGCCACTCCAACCATTCCTCCATCTCTACCTCGGCTGCCCTCGCCGGTCGTCTGTCATCTCTGCTCGGCAACAGTAGCAATACCACTCAAGCCGGTGGGCTAACAATTAACGTGGCAATGAAGATGCTCCAACCGGTTGCACCCGGACCGCGGGCACGTCAGAGTGCCATTATCGCGTACAAGGCCGCACTCGGCAAATGGGAACGAGATCCCCTACAGCACGCCTGCAAAGCCTACTGTACCGCTCGGCAAGAGTTGGCCGTGTTGCTCACGCTGCGCCATCCACACATTGTCCCCCTGATCGGTGTCTGTACGCAACCGTTGGCGCTGGTGCTTGATCTCGCACCGAAAGGTGCGCTAGATGCAGTCCTACGTCACTTCCGGCGTAGTGGGGCCCGCATCGGACCGTACTGCTTCCAGGCGCTCGTACTACAAGCCGCAAAAGCGATGGAGTATCTGCACCGTCGCCGTGTGATTTACCGTGATTTGAAGGCTGAGAATATATTGGTTTGGGAATTTCCGGAACCTCATGCGTAAGTCATGCGTACCATCGTACTGTTTGATCGCTTTAACGCGTCTTATATCTTTTTTCAGCCACGATCATCCCTCGAACGCCGTACACATTAAGGTGGCCGATTACGGTATCAGCCGCATCACGCTACCGTCCGGCTCGAAAGGGTTTGGCGGTACGGAAGGATTTATGGCGCCGGAAATTATGCGCCACAACGGGGAGGAAGAGTATACGGAAAAGGTGGATTGCTTTTCGTTTGGCATGTTCCTGTACGAACTGATCTCGTTGCGCCAACCGTTCGAGGGCCACGAAGCGGTTAAGGAATGCATCCTGGAGGGTGGCCGTCCGGTGTTGACCCACCGGGAAACACACTTCCCTTCGTACTGTCTCGATTTGATGGTGCTGTGCTGGGATCAGCAGCCCAAGCTAAGACCGTCGGCCAGTCAGATTGTGTCGATTGCAACGGCACCAGAGTTTACCCATCTGCTGGATGTGATATCGCTGTCGCACGGTGGGAGTGTAATGGATGGAATCGCTTGCATGATAACTAGTGCGGACGGTGAGGAGACGGGCATTGTGGCCGGGTACGAACTGTGGTTACCTTGTTCGAACTCACGCATCGATATTTTGGGCGGATCGGCTAAGGGCTGGCAGCAGTACCATCGAATCCTGTGCCCTCAGGTGAAGGGTGGCCCAGGTGGGGGAAATGGTGGTGCGGGCCAAAGTTCTGGTGCCGGGTCGGGTGGAACGGCCGGTTGTACCGGCCAGTCTGGTTCGATGGGAGTCGGCGGTTCTGGCTCATCGAGTTCTTCGCAACCGACAACACCGCATCTGCTGAAAACGATCAAGCTGACCACGGCCTGTGCAGTGGAGTCGGCCGTGTGGATTGGTGATGCCGAGGGTAACATTTATGCGTTCAATGCGGCCGACTGTGTGCACTTGTTTTCGTACGCACTGGAACCGTCTGCACCGTCGCCAGTCGTGGCGCTCGTTTACCTGAAGAAGTTCCATCGTGTAGCGGCCGGGCTGGAAAATGGGCGACTGTTTCTGCTGGATTCGACGCTCATCCCGAGCACGTACGTGTCGGCCGAGGGGAGCTTCGTGCTGTCGGAGCTCGGTTCCGGGGAGTAAGAACAACTCCTGGCACAAGTAATAACTTACCTCATCTTTTTGAGTTAGAAGGGACGGTTTTTCTTTCAGTGTTGAAGTGATTTCATCCTCGGATTTGCGTACGAGCTCGTAGAAAAACGTACTTTGGCTACTCATCGTGGATTGTTTTGGTTTGGTCTGTGCCAATAGGCAGTGATTGTTAAAAATTTGAGCTGTCATTGCCGTGCGTCGCACGGTTGTTTACAGTGTTTGCGGCACACAAAAGCGCGGGCTGTCTACCATTCGGGATAATGAAAAGTGTGAACAAATTTGTGAGAAAACGTTTTTGTTTTGTGTATTTGCTAGGCGCAATAGAAATTTCAAGTGAATGTACTTAAAGTGGCATGACTATTTTGTTCGACGATTCCAGTACTCATAAAGCTTCGGCAATGGAGTACACTACTGTTAGTACATTAAGTATGCTGTAGGTCTTGAGGCGTGTTTTTTTATTTTCTCTTCATTGAACGGACGAGAATTCGGACAGAATTATTGGAGACCGTAGAAGAACATGAAGTCAGTTGCAGAGCGTTGCCGAATGTATTACCACTCCTGCAGATAACGGACATCGGCAACGGAACTCTGCTACAGGAACCCGAATCCAAACGAGAAAACCAGCTTTCGGCTGCCCTTCATTTATGCTTGCATACCGAAACGGTGCTACGTTCTTCGTGTTTAGCTGGCCGACTGTGTGCACTTGTTTTCGTACGCACTGGAACCGTCTGCACCGTCGCCAGTCGTGGCGCTCGTTTACCTGAAGAAGTTCCATCGTGTAGCGGCTGGGCTGGAAAATGGGCGACTGTTTCTGCTGGATTCGACGCTCATCCCGAGCACGTACGTGTCGGCCGAGGGGAGCTTCGTGCTGTCGGAGCTCGGTTCCGGGGAGCGGCTATGCTCCGTCACTGCCCTGTGGCTCTCGGAGGATGAGTGTGAGCTGTGGTGTGGCGAACGGGACGATGCAATCAGTGTGTTTTCGTTGCGCAACTCGCACGTTTCGGGTCAGCACCATTTAACCCACTTCCCAGCACCGTTGCCCGTGCGTGGCCTGAGCGTTGCCCTGCTGTACGCGTCCGGCGATGACTTTGTGTACTCCTATCTGTCTCCAAGCTACATCCTTTACCAGTGGCGCTCATCAACCAAACGGGTAGAGAATAAGCTCGACTGCTCCAAGCTGGTGCCCTGCTCGGAAAGTCTGAAAAGTATCGCCATTGATGAGCGGCTCAGTCCGGGCAAATGTCAAATCAGTGCGCTGGCAGTACTCGGCAACGAACTGTACGTCGGCACAACCTGGGGCTGCATCATTGTGGTGGAACGGGGCAATCTACGGCCCACCACCGTCTTCCGACCGTTCGAGGAGGACGTACGGTGCATCATTCCGGTCGTACCGATTACGCCCGGGTATGATGCATCTGGCCACTGCACCACACCGCTAATCGTAACGATCGGACGCGGGTATCGGTCGCTGATTGAGCGCTACACGGATGTGACGGTATCGGCAACTGGGACGGCAAGCGCTGGACGCCAAATTGTTACCACACCCACCACCCAGGACAAACGGCTCAAGGAGGCACTGTTGCGTGACCGGTCCAATCATATGCATGCGCTGATCTGGTCCGCGGAACATTGGGCCCCGATATAAATTGGATTCCTGCGATCCAGAAGGCATGTGATGAGGCAGCTGAACCCTTGTTCCAACAAGAACGAGCTCGTCAGCAGAGCGCGATTGTTAGCTGGATCAAGTGGAGTCGACTCTGTCGAAGATTGAGGTCCGCGGAACATTGGGCCCCGATATAAATTGGATTCCTGCGATCCAGAAGGCATGTGATGAGGCAGCTGAACCCTTGTTCCAACAAGAACGAGCTCGTCAGCAGAGCGCGATTGTTAGCTGGATCAAGTGGAGTCGACTCTGTCGAAGATTGAATGCCGCGGTTGTAGGAATGCAGCTCAACGCAGTCCAGGACGAAGAATAAGACGATAAATTGAACAGTAGGAGAAGAAGGAGATTATATATGTGGTGATTTGATTTACATTGGTTTTAAAATGTGTACGAGTGCGCTACAGTGTAAAGTGTAACAAATAATGCTCTTAGTTTATTTTGATCATGTTTACCATTTTTTTGTGAAAAACATTCGATTCTCCAGGGATTTACGTCAGCCTGGGAAGAGATGTAAGGTCGTTTGGCGCAAAATAGCAATTCGAAGTAAGCGAGTAATAAAAAAAAATCAGAAGATGCGTAACAGTCGCACAGAGGCATACACAAGCAAATAACTAGAATATTAAATTAAAGCGAGCGTGACCGGAAGAAGAGAATGTTACGAAGCGTTTAGATATAATAAAATATATTTTAACACGTTGACCGAGTACGATAAATATGGGCGCCCAATGGTACACACACACACACAAAACCCCGTACGATGACTTTAAGTATTGTTCTTATTCAATACTGCCTGGCTAGGTGGCAACCTCCTGTAATGCGTTCTTTAGTGCCGTGCGTGTGGCCCAGGTTGCCAGATCGAGTGGCGTTTTCTCGTCTCGATTCTCTACAAACGACGATGCGCCAGCTTTGATCAACCGAAGAGCACAGCAACGCTGATCTTCCTCGCACGCCAAATGGAGCGGTGTGTTGCCGACGCTGTTCTGTAGGTTTGGATTGGCACCGTTCTCGAGCAGCAGAGAGACCAGTTCTTCTATGCCGCGGGTTGCTGCTCGGTGCAGCGGTGTTTCCTTTAGACCGTCCTGTATGTTAACGTTCGCACCGAACTCAATCAGATACCGGGCGATCGGAATTTGAGTTAGAAGGGACGGTTTTTCTTTCAGTGTTGAAGTGATTTCATCCTCGGATTTGCGTACGAGCTCGTAGAAAAACGTACTTTGGCTACTCATCGTGGATTGTTTTGGTTTGGTCTGTGCCAATAGGCAGTGATTGTTAAAAATTTGAGCTGTCATTGCCGTGCGTCGCACGGTTGTTTACAGTGTTTGCGGCACACAAAAGCGCGGGCTGTCTACCATTCGGGATAATGAAAAGTGTGAACAAATTTGTGAGAAAACGTTTTTGTTTTGTGTATTCGCTAGCCGCAATAGAAATTTTAAGTGAATGTACTTAAAGTGGCATGACTATTTTGTTCGACGATTCCAGTACTCATAAAGCTTCGGCAATGGAGTACACTACTGTTAGTACATTAAGTATGCTGTAGGTCTTGAGGCGTGTTTTTTTATTTTCTCTTCATTGAACGGACGAGAATTCGGACAGAATTATTGGAGACCGTAGAAGAACATGAAGTCAGTTGCAGAGCGTTGCCGAATGTATTACCACTCCTGCAGATAACGGACATCGGCAACGGAACTCTGCTACAGGAACCCGAATCCAAACGAGAAAACCAGCTTTCGGCTGCCCTTCATTTATGCTTGCATACCGAAACGGTGCTACGTTCTTCGTGTTTAGCTGCACATTGGGTGGGCTTTCCCGGCAACGGTTGTAAACAATCTTCCCCACTCCTAGAACACATAGAACTTTTGCAGACTGCTGGTATAGCTAGACGAACTCATGCTTTGGGTTTTCACACACCATTCGGTTCTGGATGCCCGTGAGTTCGGTTCTTGGTTTCAGTTCAAATCCGTCGATCGGTGCAGGTTGTACTGCTACGAGGCACACTCCTTCTACAGAAGGCTACCGTGGTTAGTCACTGGTTCGTTTGTACCTTCCGAAACAACGTGCTGGTCAAAAGACCGTGTGTGTGTGTGTGTATGTGTGTTTGAGTGTCTGTGATTGAAGAATCTTGCAGTGGAATCTTCGCATCTCTAATCCTGCCTACAACCAAACTCAAAAAATTGAACATGGCTGCAGACATGCTGGTGATCATCAATCAACTGGTTGCCTGCTAAACGACGCATCCTTTACATTGGATGACGAAGATCTAGTCAACTGGACCACAGTGGACATATTGGTCGAGACCCATCACGCTTTCAGCTGCAGCAAGACATGCTATCACCTGCCAACCTGGATGAAATCAAGGAACGCATTAGCAAAAATGAAGAAAGTAAGTAAGCCAGCCTGCCATGATAATGAGTCTATTTCTTTAACATAGCTTTAGACATAGAAAGTCATAAATTCAAACAAAGTACATCCGGCAGCCGAAGCAGATCACATTATGGAGAATCCTTCAAACGTCAATATGTTGCATCGAATGATGTGCAAATTGTCCATACTGTATTCTCAAGAACCAGCTCGTCAGCAGAGCGCGATTGTTAGCTGGATCAAGTGGAGTCGACTCTGTCGAAGATTGAATGCCGCGGTTGTAGGAATGCAGCTCAACGCAGTCCAGGACGAAGAATAAGACGATAAATTGAACAGTAGGAGAAGAAGGAGATTATATATGTGTCTGTGATTTGATTTACATTGGTTTTAAAATGTGTACGAGTGCGCTACAGTGTAAAGTGTAACAAATAATGCTCTTAGTTTATTTTGATCATGTTTACCATTTTTTTGTGAAAAACATTCGATTCTCCAGGGATTTACGTCAGCCTGGGAAGAGATGTAAGGTCGTTTGGCGCAAAATAGCAATTCGAAGTAAGCGAGTAATAAAAAAAAATCAGAAGATGCGTAACAGTCGCACAGAGGCATACACAAGCAAATAACTAGAATATTAAATTAAAGCGAGCGTGACCGGAAGAAGAGAATGTTACGAAGCGTTTAGATATAATAAAATATATTTTAACACGTTGACCGAGTACGATAAATATGGGCGCCCAATGGTACACACACACACACATACACAAAACCCCGTACGATGACTTTAAGTATTGTTCTTATTCAATACTGCCTGGCTAGGTGGCAACCTCCTGTAATGCGTTCTTTAGTGCCGTGCGTGTGGCCCAGGTTGCCAGATCGAGTGGCGTTTTCTCGTCTCGATTCTCTACAAACGACGATGCGCCAGCTTTGATCAACCGAAGAGCACAGCAACGCTGATCTTCCTCGCACGCCAAATGGAGCGGTGTGTTGCCGACGCTGTTCTGTAGGTTTGGATTGGCACCGTTCTCGAGCAGCAGAGAGACCAGTTCTTCTATGCCGCGGGTTGCTGCTCGGTGCAGCGGTGTTTCCTTTAGACCGTCCTGTATGTTAACGTTCGCACCGAACTCAATCAGATACCGGGCGATCGGAAAAGGCATACTGTAGTGCCGAATGGCCCAGCGAATTGCGACTGTCGACGGAGGCACCGCGAAGTGTCAGCAGCGTTACTACGGGCAAATGTCCACCGAGCGTGGCCAGTATTAGTGGCGTGTACATCGAATCATCTTCCGCATCGAGCTGCTCTGGGTGGTGCTCCAGTATGCTTTTTACAAGCGTTTCCTGTCCACTGAGCGCTGCCCAGTGTATCAATAACCGAGCGCTCTGCAAGTAAAGCAAATCCATTTAGCGTGACTCCGTGTGGTAAGAACAACTCCTGGCACAAGTAATAACTTACCTCATCTTTTTGAGTTAGAAGAGACGGTTTTTCTTTCAGTGTTGAAGTGATTTCATCCTCGGCTTTGCGTACGAGCTCGTAGAAAAACGTACTTTGGCTACTCATCGTGGATTGTTTTGGTTTGGTCTGTGCCAATAGGCAGTGATTGTTAAAAATTTGAGCTGTCATTGCCGTGCGTCGCACGGTTGTTTACAGTGTTTGCGGCACACAAAAGCGCGGGCTGTCTACCATTCGGGATAATGAAAAGTGTGAACAAATTTGTGAGAAAACGTTTTTGTTTTGTGTATTTGCTAGGCGCAATAGAAATTTCAAGTGAATGTACTTAAAGTGGCATGACTATTTTGTTCGACGATTCCAGTACTCATAAAGCTTCGGCAATGGAGTACACTACTGTTAGTACATTAAGTATGCTGTAGGTCTTGAGGCGTGTTTTTTATTTTCTCTTCATTGAACGGACGAGAATTCGGAAAGAATTATTGGAGACCGTAGAAGAACATGAAGTCAGTTTCAGAGCGTTGCCGAATGTATTACCACTCCTGCAGATAACGGACATCGGCAACGGAACTCTGCTACAGGGACCCGAATCCAAACGAGAAAACCATCTTTCGGCTGCCCTTCATTTATGCTTGCATACCGAAACGGTGCTACGTTCTTCGTGTTTAGCTGCACATTGGGTGGGCTTTCCCGGCAACGGTTGTAAACAATCTTCCCCACTCCTAGAACACATAGAAGTTTTGCAGACTGCTGGTATAGCTAGACGAACTCATGCTTTGGGTTTTCACACACCATTCGGTTCTGGATGCCCGTGAGTTCGGTTCTTGGTTTCAGTTCAAATCCGTCGATCGGTGCAGCTTGTACTGCTACGAGGCACACTCCTTCTACAGAAGGCTACCGTGGTTAGTCACTGGTTGTACCTTCCGAAACAACGTGCTGGTCAAAAGACCGTGTGTGTGTGTGTGTATGTGTGTTTGAGTGTCTGTGATTGAAGAATCTTGCAGTGGAATCTTCGCATCTCTAATCCTGCCTACAACCAAACTCAAAAAATTGAACATGGCTGCAGACATGCTGGTGATCATCAATCAACTGGTTGCCTGCTAAACGACGCATCCTTTACATTGGATGACGAAGATCTAGTCAACTGGACCACAGTGGACATATTGGTCGAGACCCATCACGCTTTCAGCTGCAGCAAGACATGCTATCACCTGCCAACCTGGATGAAATCAAGGAACGCATTAGCAAAAATGAAGAAAGTAAGTAAGCCAGCCTGCCATGATAATGAGTCTATTTCTTTAACATAGCTTTAGACATAAATTCAAACAAAGGCAGCCGAAGCAGATCACATTATGGAGAATCCTTCAAACGTCAATATGTTGCATCGAATGATGTGCAAATTGTCCATACTGTATTCCAATAATGTATCCAATGGTTCCAGTTGTTAGTACAATAGTTCCCTTACCCCTATTATTCTTTGTTATCTCCCATGTCGCAGTAAGCGAAATGCGGTAGACAGGCCTTCCGAAGCGTTTTGTTTGTGGGATATATTTATGTGTGTTCTGCTTCCGCATCAAACTATTGCCTTTTGTCATTGATCTAACAAACATCTACGGGGGCATCTCGGTTAACCTAGGTATAACGCCAAGCCAGGTAATAGCGAGCAGGCCATACTTTGCGAAAAAGGAGGTCAGCGTGGTTGGGTGGGGGTGGTTTGGGCAGGAAAACGGTTTTTGAACAAACATTCCGGTCGGATTGCTACATCTCCCCCGGCCTATGGTAGAAGGGTACGTCGCGTGCGTGATGTGACTGTAGTAGCATTTTCTTTTACGTCGTGCAAAATGGGCGAACTCCTTCGGGAAGAGTCTCGGGAGTTTTAAGGGCCGGATATGTTGTAAGGTAGTTTCGGAAGGTGTGTCGCTCACGGAATGGCTTATGTTTGAAGATAATTTAAATTAACACGCATTTATTTTAAAACACGAAAGTAGGAATATTAGTTAACATGGGAAACGAGTACAAGATTTACTAGTAGAATTACTAGACACAATAGTAAAACACAGCGACTAAGGACTTGCTCTAAGGATGAGACCTAAGGAATAATCAGGTTACGAGGTCAAGCTGACGATCGAGCAACATAGTAAGGCTTGAAAAAAGGTCTGAGGAACCGGTAGGGGTTGGGAATGTTCAATTGTTGCCGTGTTATCCCGTGTCATACGCGCCATCCACGTTGGGTAAACCAAAGCTTGGGGAGACACCTTCACAAAAGCGAACTATGACAAGGCAGGTATGCTTTTTGATAGGGGGCATAAACTCTCTTTCATGCGGTGCGGGCGGGCATGAGTTTTGTTGCCAAAAATAGTATCTGGTTTGTGGAGAGGTAGGGAGATTACGCTTTTGCGCGATTTCCAAAAATCCAAAATAGAGAACTAGGGCAACGATGTCATCGAACTGGGTTACTATCAGCACGATTGCTATAGGTCAATGACAAACGGTGCTGCATGATGATCAATTGATGGCATAAAAACAATTATGATTAACTTAACTATGATTATTAACCGTAAATCGGGAACACTGTTTCCAAAGTCCTTCTGTTTGAATATGTCTGGAGTTAGTATACAAAATCATACGTTTATTATTTGAAATGAGTATTTATATAGCTCTAATGAATACTCCGAAAGCCAACGGAAAGATCTTATAGCAGTTGGTTTATCATATAATTAGAATGAAGTGATAAGACTGATTAGCACAACAGCGGGAGTTGAATCAATCGGGAAACAAATAAGAATCAAAGTTATAGACGAGATACATTCAAACTTTCTGCTTCCTTCCTTGCAACCGTTGTTGTGTGTGATTGGCTGATCAGCTTTTGAGGTATACGAGGAAGCAGTAGAAACTTTGGTAGATGAGCATGTTAAAAACACATTATCGTAAACTTTGAAGGATAAACTACGAAAGGTTAACCCTACGACCTTAGGTACGTTTTGGCAAAAATACCAACAATCGAATATTGGATCTGATTTGTTTGCAGAAATTAATGTCCTGCAGGCTATCAACAATGTACTGAAGGAGCGTCACGAGATCGAGTCCAACTACAAGAATCTAGCGCTCAAGTTCAAGGAGATGCAGGAAGAGGAAGCGCTCCGTCGAGCGAAGGTATGTAGTGTACGTGTACAAAAGTTTTCCCTAGTTCCTCTGGCAAATGGTGATAGTAATCGCTTCGGGAACTCTTGTCCTGTTTGCAGTTTGATGAAGCGCGCAAGAAGCAACTGGCTGAACTGCAGGCAAAGGGGGAAGCGCTCTGTCGGGAGAAGGCAAAACTGCAACACCAGATTGAGCACGTCACCTGGCATCTGGAGGGATGCCGCAGGCGTCGCCCATGTTTGGCTCGGTTGCCCGAGAACTGTCCACTGAAGGGCGATGCACCGAGCTGTCTGCCTCATTCGCCGGAAAAGTTAAAAATCATGGTAATTTTATCCATACAATGGTGACTGTGGCAACACAATTCTTGATGGTGAAATTTGGTACCCAACCCCGTTATAGGCAAACATGAAAAGCACTGCCGATCATCTGGTTCGTGGCATTATGGACCTACGAAAAAAGATTCACATCGTGCAGGATAAACTGGAGCATGAAGTCGCGGTAAGTCCTCATGAAATGTTTGATTTCCAATGCCTCTATCTCACCTGCTGGTATGGGTAAGAACAACTCCTGGCACAAGTAATAACTTACCTCATCTTTTTGAGTTAGAAGAGACGGTTTTTCTTTCAGTGTTGAAGTGATTTCATCCTCGGCTTTGCGTACGAGCTCGTAGAAAAACGTACTTTGGCTACTCATCGTGGATTGTTTTGGTTTGGTCTGTGCCAATAGGCAGTGATTGTTAAAAATTTGAGCTGTCATTGCCGTGCGTCGCACGGTTGTTTACAGTGTTTGCGGCACACAAAAGCGCGGGCTGTCTACCATTCGGGATAATGAAAAGTGTGAACAAATTTGTGAGAAAACGTTTTTGTTTTGTGTATTCGCTAGCCGCAATAGAAATTTTAAGTGAATGTACTTAAAGTGGCATGACTATTTTGTTCGACGATTCCAGTACTCATAAAGCTTCGGCAATGGAGTACACAGTAATGGAGTACATTAGTACATTAAGTATGCTGTAGGTCTTGAGGCGTGTTTTTTATTTTCTCTTCATTGAACGGACGAGAATTCGGAAAGAATTATTGGAGACCGTAGAAGAACATGAAGTCAGTTTCAGAGCGTTGCCGAATGTATTACCACTCCTGCAGATAACGGACATCGGCAACGGAACTCTGCTACAGGGACCCGAATCCAAACGAGAAAACCATCTTTCGGCTGCCCTTCATTTATGCTTGCATACCGAAACGGTGCTACGTTCTTCGTGTTTAGCTGCACATTGGGTGGGCTTTCCCGGCAACGGTTGTAAACAATCTTCCCCACTCCTAGAACACATAGAAGTTTTGCAGACTGCTGGTATAGCTAGACGAACTCATGCTTTGGGTTTTCACACACCATTCGGTTCTGGATGCCCGTGAGTTCGGTTCTTGGTTTCAGTTCAAATCCGTCGATCGGTTTGGATTGAATCCTTATACCTGTTGATTGCGGTTATTTTGACTTCTCCGTACCTTCTCTCTATTTATTGTACCATTCTTGTTTACCATGTTATGCAAAATCGTTTTTATTCTGAATAAAAGGAAAGGATGCTCTGTGCCAGTCAATGGACGGCAACAATCATTTCCATCTGATAAGTTAATCATTTCGATTCATTCTTTCTTATGGAGAAATCATTGTGATTGTGCAGAATTTTCGATCTTTCATTTTTCACGAGATTACCGAGTTGTTTGCTCTTGGTTGCTTGGTTTCAATGGTAAAAGTAGGATCTAGTTTTTATTTCTTAACACTATTACAGATCTGGATGGCATGTTAATATTTCCAACCTAGACAACAGTCTTTCAGAAGGGTTAACGTTTGTCCAAACCAATTTGCATGTGGCTCGATGCTTCTCGACACTACAACTACAAGCAAAGTATCGTTGAGAAATTTCATCTTAATACTATCTTCCAAATCAAGTCAAGTGATCGAAACAATAGCGGCTTTGGTCTTTCATACGGCAGACCCGAGTATGGAATCTCTTCCGCACGATCCCACAGTACAAGATTGTGCACGTGCTCTCGTAGTGGTTGCCATGGTGATCCGTAGTGAGAATATCGGGCGCCGCAAGTGAGATGAAATGCGGTATTAGATAGTATTTAGACGAATTATTACTATGCTAAATTGCTAATATTTTCCTCTTTCATCCTCATTCATCGTCATTATGAATCACGGAGTTTTATACGGCCCACAGCTTGAACCTATAAAAACACAATCCGTAGCTTATTGTCAGCTGTCAGTTTCGTACGTTCGCATTGTTCACATCTGACAGCCGTCAAGCGGGAAAGAGATAGTCGGACGTGTAGCCATCAAAACAAACGCAGAAACGTACAGTAATCCCATCGTAACAGCAAGCAAGCGGCTAAGTTTGTTTTGCCAAGTGCACCACACTGTTGTGGTATCGAAAAAGCAATAGGCAACATTGCTCAGAAACAATCGCAAAAAAAACAGAGTTGGTAGTGGTGTGCGAAGTGTACGGGGCGGTGTTGGAAGCATAAAGTAAAACCCATCACCCTACGATGCGCAACCTAGCGTAACACGTTAATTGCGCCTAGATTGGTCATGCAAAGGTCTGCATGAGTCAGCTGCACCGCACAACACTCATCACTCGCCCGATGGGAAAGTGCATACGGAATTAAACGGGCCGGTTTTGATTTTGTCCCTGCGACTTTGCATCCCGTTACTGACGCAGAGGCGTCTGGTGTTTTTCCATTTTTCGCACCTTCCCCATTTCTTTATTTCGCCGTGAGTCACGTAAACGTAAAGCGCCCATCATGTCGAAGCTGTACCTACTTCCAATCAGTGTATTTTTGCTGTTCAATTTCACCTTTATCGGCACGTAAGTATTCTGGCGTACCTGGCGGAAGGTTCTGGCCTTCGCGCTTATGCACATTTGTGTTCGATTTTCGTACAGGTACATTGCGGCCGTACTGCAGGGCCATGTTGTACCGACCGTGCCGTACATTAGCGATGCGGCCACCTACTCTCCCGAAAGCTGCGTATTTGGCCAGTTCATCAACATCGGATGTGTGCTGCGTAAGTGATTGAAAGCATATAAGTTCTCATTTTAGCGAACAGCAAAAATGCATTTGCTTTACTCTGGTTGTTCCTTTTAGTCGGCATCACAATCTACGTGCGCTACCGTCAGATACAGGAACTATCCTACCGCCACAGTGACGTCCGGCAGGCACTGGGTCGATGCAGTGATGTCGCCTTCTGGATTGGTATCGGGTCCTGTCTCGGGATCAGCATTGTCGGCAACTTCCAGGAAACGAACGTGCGCATCGCACACTACGTCGGTGCATTTCTTAGCTTCGGGCTCGGTACGGTATACTTTTGGATACAATCGTACATCTCCTACTACATCCAACCGTACATGGGCTCGATGCAGAAAGCGAACCTCCGCATGGCCCTGTCGGTGGTGTGTACCATCTTCTTCATGATTGTTGCCGTGACGGGCGTTATATCGCATATCCTCTTCCGTGGTACGGATCCACGCAAATGGTACCCATCGGACGGTGGTTGGGAGTATCACGTAGCAAGCTCAATCTCGGAATGGATCGTAGCGACCGCGTTCTGCTTCTACGTGCTCACATTTACGGACGAGTTCCGCACGATGCAGTTCGACCATCCGCCGGTACTAAACGGAAATGAAATTCATCTCGCCTAAGTCTGAACGCAGTCTCACTCTTTGCTTTTTTTTCTTCTCTCAGCTCATACTGCTTGAAATTGATTCATCGCGAACGTACGAACCGGTGATTAGTGATGCACCGGTTGCCGTTATCTCGTGATTTGAATCGCCACACGACGGAGACCACGATGGCAACGGGCAATCCACGATACGAGCATCAACACCCAGTCTTAGCCGAACCACCCCACCCGATGAGAATGATAACGCTGCTGATGATGACGATGATGATGGTTACCGACACCACCGCCAGGTACGCTGCTTCAGTGATACTGATCTCAAACTACTGTGCTGGCACTGTTCCGGCAGGAGACGCTCGCCGGTGGCAAAACGCCAGGAAACTGTGGTGCGCCCGGGTTCGATGACGGCGACAACTACAGCAACCAGCATCATCGTGCGTCACGAGCGAAGTTCCGGACGCCGCGCCCCAAATCCGTCCGGTGCCGGGAAGCTTGGTTCGCTGACGCTGCCCCTGATGCTAGTTGCACTGATGGAAGCTATACACTCTCTTACCCTTTACTTTAGTGACAGCTTGCGCCAGAGTTACATTTGATTCGCACACCATTTTGTGTCCCCTTTATTTCTTTTTCTTTGATATAGTATACAGTCTACAGGTTGTAAGCCAGGATTGGATTATGATTACATGTGTTAATCATTATTCTAACTTTTGTTATTAGTATAAAGTTTGTTTGTTTTTTTTTCTCTAACATAATATCATACCGCACCCGGAGTGTTAAGTTAGGAGAAGGTTGAAATTTGAGGATATCGCTGAATCGAAACTGTGAACTGTGGTATAGTAACTAATAGGTTAAGTAATTATGCTCTAATTATGAAATATTCGGTATCCCGGCATTGGAAAACAAAACAAAAACCCCCATTCGCAATCTTTGCATTACACCAATGATGACGAGTCACGATGAATGTGGAATTCCCCCCGGTTAGATGCGTTAGTAGATGTAGGGTGCGCAGATAAAGTGCAAATGACATGATGGTTCGTGTTGTAATCGTGTGGATGATGAGCTCATTTGGCTCTTTTCTCATTGGTTTGGATTCAAATAAGGACCATGAAATGATTTGAAGGCTGCGAAGAATCAGGGTTCAGTAAAAGAAATTCTCATATGTTGCATAATGATCCGCAGTGTGTAAAGCGTATGTGCATACACGAGTGATAACATTAT
Organism: Anopheles maculatus; assembly: GCA_002091835.1. NCBI lineage: Eukaryota > Metazoa > Arthropoda > Insecta > Diptera > Culicidae > Anopheles > Anopheles maculatus. The sequence continues at coordinate 63,863 of KZ063220.1, forward strand.
CACCCGGATAGTGTAGGGTCCGGTGACGCAGTGTTGCCGGTGTCCCTTGCCATATGTAGGGACCGGTATCAAATCTCACCCAGCCCATTCCTTTATAACGAGAACTTCACTTGGCTTGAGGTTTAAGTCAAGAAAGTCAATAAGACCTATCGAGGGTTTTGAAGTAGTGCCAAAAGAGGAAGATATTCCTCCCAGAGTTCCCATGTTCTGTTGTTCCGTTCTGAGTTGAGCAAGGGCGTGATCGTTTTTTTTTATCTCCGTTTGATCAGCTGATGGTCGCGCCCTTGGCTGATCAGATGATCTTCAAATCCCATCACTATCCACCCGCTCGTACGATAAACCGTCGCTCGCTTCCGCACCGGTGTGTGTGTGTGTGTGGGGGGTGGGTTTCATTCATGAGTTGTGCCAGACCATCGTGCTGTCGCGTTCGCATTCAAACAACACAGTGCGTCACACCGAGCGCGTCAGTGTCAAGCAGATGATCATCTATGCCGGGGGAAGGTGAGGTTTTGTGGGGTAGCTGTTCAGCAAAGCAAGCAAGGAAGCAGACTACCTAAACCTCCCATCAACTGCGGTACGGATTGTTAATTTCGCCAAATGCTCTCTCTCACACAAACACGGTGGTGATTTTGTGTGAACAACACAGCGACACTCAGTTCGACAGTGACCGAAGACGCAGTAGGCCGTGTATCGCGCTCTGGTGAAGATAGTCAAACGCAAAGCTTTTGATCAGTTCGGTGGTGTGTTCTGGGCAGTGTAAGGTAAGTTTTTTCTCTCACTTTTTTTTTACTGTTGCCTCTAACGAAGAAGCGGCGGATGTTATTCTATTTGCGCGTGTGTGTACGCGTTGTTGATTAGTATTTCATAATCGCGCGTACTCGTTGCGTGTGTTTGCGTTCGATTTGCGAGTGGATCGAAGGGGCATGCGATGGATGGTAAGGAAACCATTTTCTTATCAGTTTCTATCAAGCGTCCGAGCGGATCGATTTCTCGGCCATTCTCATAATGAGAGTTAATTGTAATAGGTAGTAGGATGTGCAGAACTAGCGGTCAAAATTTAATACAAACGGTTCTAAAGCATGACGATTGAGTGAGAGTAAACATGCGGTAAACATAAAGCGTGAGAGAGAAGGTAAGGGCACAGCGCAGCTCTAATGGACCACAGACTCCTGATGAGCTCATGCCGCAGAACCTGCGCAGTGAGGTTTTCGAACCGCAATCGAATCTCAAGCTGAGCTACACATACAAACACATACACACGCGAGAATAATAGAGACGCGTAGCGTCCTCTCTGCTACGATGAGCTGTGATTTATATTTATGGCTTTTTGACAAACTTGTTTTGTAGCTTGGGCTTCTCTTAATCTAACCCCATCTCACTCGCAGTACGGTTCCAGGCGTTGGAATTTGTTATCACATTCCAGCAAGTCCGTTTTGTTCGTGGGCGTTTGCATGTGTTCCGTTTCTGTGCCGCACGGCAGTGGTGAGTTGTTAATTTAATCAGCAATTCTCTCGTACACGAACTGTGCGAAGCGTCGCGACGGTTTATCAGCGGTCAGTGGTGACGTCAAAAGTATACGCCGTGTTGAGCAGAGAATTGTGCTGTACTTGAGGATGATTCATTGACGGGTGAAGAATCGGTATTGTGTTTTGTTGAATGACTTAGCGAAAATTTCTTTTATTATTGCGTACAGCGTGAGCATTAGTATGTCTTTAATGTTAGCAGTGGTGCATGTGACGGTCTAGGCCCCGACTACCTCGCATAAGGAGTCTCTTATTGGGGATCTGTTCTTTCGAAGTCGAGGAGCTCGAAACGAAAACATCCTGTCAATTGATTCTTACGAGTACGAGTCCTTCTTTGACTCTACAACCTCGAGAGGCCTCCCACTACTGGCTTACTCGGCTTGTTTATGCTTCTAACTGGATAGTCAATCCTGCGTATTGGGAGACATTCTGGACATAATGTGTTAGCCGGTTCTGCCGTTTAGAGTTATATGAGTTGAATCTTTTCCTACCGGATAGCAAGTATTTGTAACTCTCTTGTGATTTAAAAGACGCAAACAGATTTATTCGGCTTACCAACTAGAGTTGCATTCCTAATAAGGATATAAAACAAAATATTTGGATCGTCATCATCAGATATCTAAGATCCGTAGCTGAATAGTCGTTGGTGAGTATTGAAGGGCGGCTGAGATTTCATACCAAGAACGGTAAAGGCAGTCGTGCATTACCAAATACATTAATTTGACTGACAAACTACTCTAACCCATAAGCTTCTTCTCAGTTTCGCAGTTATACAACAATCAATCCAATGTTTTTGTGCCCTTCCACATTGCTACCTCCAAGCAAGCTATCTTTGCTTCAGATTCTTCGAAACATAGATTTAAACCCACGGCTTCTCGTCTGTTAGTGCTTCCGCTCACCGCCGTTCTTTCGAGCGTATAGAAATTCATCTGCACCGTAAGACTGTGATGACTAGCGCACGTGGTTTTGCTACCAAAAGAAACACACAGATATTACACAAAACAAAACAAAAAAAAAATCCCACAAAACGATATTGCCCCTTCATGCGTTCCTTGGCTTCTTCGCATCATCGCTTCAACCATGCTGAATGTACAGAACGCACGTGCCCTTGCAATATCTGGAACCGAATCATCTGCGGCATCATTTACCGAGGACCGAGGGCTCAGTCGAAATTGTTGAATAATTCAACAGCTGATTCCAAAACCCTCCCACATACAGAAGGTTTTCATGTTGCCGAACCGTCCGGGCATCCGGGCATCGTGTACCGGTGCAACGTTGCTCGTAAAGTTAAACATGTTTCATTTTGGGGGCCCACATCCACACAGAGTCGCGTTATACTTGATGGGCACAGGCGAAACAAAAAAAAAACCTAACTGCAATGAGATGTAGTGGTGGGTCTCTCGGCTGCAAACCTCCTGGTTGGTACTACCGGCGATCCAAAAAACGACCCAGGAAAAGGAAACGTGTCAGGCATTCGGAAAGCTTTTGGGGGAGGCGGAAGAAAAAACTTTTCGCCTTTTGGAACACAAATCAGTATCCGGACTTGGCCGGGTGCTCTCTGCTTTCGAATGGAGATGGATTGAGTTGTCATAATTTTTGGAGCGCCCTTGTTTGATGTAGCGGTTTCATACCGGCTGCTAACAAAAACCTCCATAAGTATCGCACTAAACGGATCGGGACCATTTTCCGGTCGCGGTGGACGGTTGCGAAGTGTACGAATGAAGCACGGTACGAAACACGTTTGATTGGAGGTTGTAAAATGATATACCCTTGGCATGGGAAGATAAGTGAATTTTATTCTCCTTTGAATTTTCCGACTGTTGGGTGCTACCCTGAGGGTGTATTTTGGTGCTTCTAATACTCGTTTGAATGTAATTATTTTTTAAGGATTGTGATTGGACAATGAAATCGGCCATTGCTGTAACAATCTTCGGTGTGCGGGCTTTCAATCCAATTTCAGAAATCCGGTATCTTGTAAAGCCTCTAATTGAGTCTTAGCTGTAAGGATTTATCAACACCACCAACAGCCCTATCGACAGCGCAAAGCGCTAGATGAATCATGTCACGAAGCCAAATTGCTCCAGTAAAAGGCAAATTTAACTGTGCTACAAAGCCGTGTAGACTTTAAGGCGAGCTTCAATGTTTACTCCACTTCAAAGAAAAGCCCTTTTCGCCCACCTCCGAACGGGGCTTTGGATTCTTGGAAACGTAACCGTGGCAGCACTATCTCGTGTTTCACACCTTGCACCTTCTTATCATTTTCATCGGCTGCAGCCGAGTTATGAATTAAAATCAATAATATGCCGCTGCTGCGCCGTCTCAGCTTTTCAGCCCACACCGGGGCAACTTCACAAGAAAATTGAATGAAAAACATAGTTAAGAGCTTTAGTACCATGGGAAAAGAGAAAAATACAGTGAAAGGAACGACGAGGAGAAGAAGGTAGAGGGGGGAAGGGGGGGAAGGGAGGAGTTTCCATCTCCCAATTCATCCAGATGCGTATCGAGTGTTGTTCGGTATCGTCTGCGGCTGGCAGTTGATAATGGCAATAAAATGTCAATTTCTCGCTTCACTTCACCTCGGGCCCGGAACGAAATGAGGCTGTGGGTGGGTTGATGGCGGTGTGGAAGCAAGAGAAAAGATGAAAAGGATAAATACGGGCAGCGGGAAGAGAGCTCTTAACGAGTACACCTGTAACACGGCGGTACCCGGGATGGTGTAGAATTTTAACGCACCATTTTAACCTTCCGACGAGAGATACGAGAGAAGAGCCCGGCGCACAGTGGTGTAGCTCAAGGTCAATGGGCGGACATTTCATTTTCGATTAAGCCAAACATGTGAGTGAGTGAGGAGTTTGACATCTGAACTGCTCTCACTTTTAATTGAATCCTTTTAGAGGAATACTGCTTTGGACCGATTTTACATAGAGTTTTCATGCAGTGTTTTTATTCAAAATAGTCCAAACGTACTTTCCAAAACGGTCTATAAATTCTGTTTCAGAAATCCTCGAACACTCCATGTCAGTTGAAGTCGCCTCTGTCGATTGTGGGTATATAGATTTAACGAGTTCGGTATCATCTCTCAAAATAAGGAAATCGGTTGCCCCAAACTGAGGTATCAACTGAGGACCTGGTTAAGCAACCTCACTAAGAAGCTCCGTCCTCGCTAGGTAGATTTGCTTTCCTATTGAAGCTCTTGTTCTCATTTTGAAGATTTTGTCCCACTAGGTAGCTCTGCGCACTCTATGACATCTTTACCGCATAGCTACCGAAAGATCTCATCTCTCAAAGTAAAGAGATCAGCACTCTAAGCGTAATCTTTTCGTAATCCGAATCGTAATCCAAGACGCTCTGCCCTCACTTGGTAATACGGCTTTGTTGGCTGAAATTCTGCCCACATTATACAGCTTTGTACTCACTTTGAAGATCATTCTGACTTCTACTCTACGAGATCTTCGCTCTCAGCGAGTGCATAGTGACTAATAGACTTCATCTCTGTGCTGCCATATGCTAATACCATATACAAATCAATGAAGAGATGATTAGAGTGTAGCTGCTGCTCTGTCAGTTTCTCCAAGGCTTGCCATGTGTGGTCTCTTAAGCGAATGGGGCAAGCCTAGCTTTAAGCATCAGGAAAAAAATACCCCAGTAGGCTGTTAGAGGATGAAATCATGTCAAGGTCCACGTTGTTACTAAATGTAAATCCATATATCTTTGGGTTTCCTTTTTTTTAAACCAGATTTTATTGATTTTCAAATAAAAGTCCATCCTTTAGACCACCGTGCACGGCGCCGACAGTAATTTAAAACCAATATTGTGGCACATTTTAAAGCTCTCACGGGCACGAGTAAAATGATTTGTAAGGCAGTCTTGGTTGTACGGCTAGGCAGCACCTTCACTTCCCGGAAGAGGTGTTTTGTTTGATCCTTCTGCTGTAAAGTGGACGGACGGAAAAGAAAAACTAGGTCCGTTCCGTTCGGACCATCTCATCCCAAAATCTGGCACTAATCCGTGGACTAATCATCCTTTCACCGATTTGCCGTACGGGAAATCCTCCCACTTCCGGTACAAAGCGAACCATTTGCCACTTAATTATTGTCAATCTCGGCGCGTAATACCGTCGCTGTAGCGTGGTAGATGAAAGGATCCTTTTGATTTTAGGATTCGCTATTTGGTTTTTTTGTTGTTGTTGTTGCTTGAGTCACTATAGTTCGATTGGACGGGGTTTGGCGGCTGTGGATGGGATGTTGAAATGAGCTACTTCCATTTTCCTAACCACCGGAAGGCTGTGCTTTTTTTGTTGCTGAAATTCGTACAGCTTTAAGAGCACAGCAGGTACCTGCCAAGGGAATGTTGGAAACAAGCCAGGGGTTTATCGCCCAGAATCAGGAATATCGATCGAATCCTTTACATCTCGCATCCCAGCTGAGGATGGATCCGGTTGCGTGCGTCTTGTTTCGGGTGTTTGTCTTGTGGAGCATGTGCGTGTGTGTGTGTGTGAGTGTGTAGCATGCGATGATGGCCTATGCAGAAAGGATACGTGTGTGTGTGTGTGTGTG
>KZ063221.1:1864-35000 GCA_002091835.1 Anopheles maculatus
GGGGGGGGAGGGGGTAGTGATGTGAAGAACATTTTCCTTTTTAAAACATGCGCGACACGTAGTCGATTATTCCCCGTTCCCGGATTCAATCGGAGTATCCGGAATTTTATCGGATTCGGAGTGGATTCGTGAATCCACTCCGGAGTTCCCATCACTAAACCAAACCCAGAAATGAGTTTGACAAAACGCTTGGGTTTGCGCTTGATGTTTGCGCTCCATGTAGCCCGTGGTAATATTATATGAGAACTAAATTAAAAAGTAAATAAATCTGCATGTAATATAGTCGTTGCCGCAAAATGTTGACTCTAAGTAACCAATTTTTGACAGTGCGCATCAATTTTTGACTCGAAGGTACCAATTTTTGACAGAGCGCATCAATTTTTGACTGGAAGTCAACAATTTTTGACTCCGAATAAAAAGAGGAAAACTTCAATAGTTGTTTATGGACAATTGAAGAAAATTAGTTTTTCAATCTGCGATACAAAAGTATAAAATTTGCTGTAATGTGACAATATTTGAAGACTTAGAGTCAAAAATTGGTGCGTTAGAGTCAAAAATTGATGCGCTCTGTCAAAAATTGTTGACTCTCTGTCAAAAATTGATGCGCTCTGTCAAAAATTGGAGATTACGAGACAAAAATCGGTGACTTAGGGCCAAAATTTGACGGCAACGACTGTAACATAAACACAATTCCATATCATACACTTATCAAGTAAATAAAAAAATAAACCTTAAATAAATAATTATTGCTCGAAGAAATTCTAACAGCGAATATAGCGAGTAATAAAAAAAAAGGTACACTCAGCTCAATTTTATTTATACGTCCCAAGATCTATTGCCGAAAGCCAACCACCAAACACCAACACGTTCTACCATTTCGTCACTGCCATCTCGTAGTTAAATCGCCAGTTAAGGCGATGATTAATCGACCCCGAAGGTTGCTCGATTTTGTTCTCGATCTCGGCTCGATTCCGATTCCGGCGTTGGTTTGGTGGACCCCCAAAATCCGTTCCGTTTTATTTAATTTTGTTTTTTTTTGTGCGCTCCCTCTTGTCTAAGCTTCTTCATCCTGTGTGTCAAAAGCGGGTTCGTTTGGCGTGTAGTTAATTTATCATTTGCACTGTTTTTTGTATTATAAATGTGCGTGTTTGTGTGTCTATTGGGTAGACGAGTGGGCGGGTCGGGAGGGTTTGGGGATGTTAAAGCTTAAAGCTCAACGCCTCACCTTCTTGTGGTGCTCATAAATCACCAACCATTGGTAATGGTTGTCTACGTAAACGTTGGGGGTAGCTATATAAAAAAAACAAAATACTCTTTGACCGAGGTACGTTTCATTTGTGTGCGTAGGTGTTTTTATCTGAAGCTAAACATAAAGGGGTATGTAAATGAACAAAATGGATTTTGAAAATTTAAAACGTTTAAAAATGCCCTAAAAGTCAGTTGTGCAGTTGTTCTGTCTGCTCGATTCGGTTTGAAACGCTTCCGGATAAGTTTGTACTTGTTAGATTTCTGCAAACACTAATGTTTGATTGTCTAGTAAGATTTTTAGAAAATATTTAGTAGTTAGGGATTAAGTTCAAACTCATTACTTAGTTAAGAATCACTACATAGCTACAAGTAAAATCAATTCAAGGGTCTCAGCAATGTCGCGTAAAGCACTCCCAAGGGAGTAGCGACAAAGAAATAGGCTTCAACATAATTGGAAACATTAGACTGTTTGGTTGCTTCAAGATCTGCCCTAAATGAATTTAAATTATTTTATTTAATTTATTCACGTTATTCATCGGACATCAGTCTACATGAATTTCTTTAAATTATCTTAGTTTTAAAAAATACGCAGACGCTCACGAAACGCAGACTTGGAAACATTAAAATCGAATATTTCTGACACATCATTAAACGCCACACACATAACATGAATAGGATCACTTTGACCGAAGTTTGTCCGATAACGCAAAACATGTAGCAGTTGTCGTGGTCTAAGGGTTCTTGCCGGTGCCGAAAATGTTAACAAATTTAAGACTTTAGGAGCGTCGATCGAGTTGTCAAGAAGGCCGGCTACACAAAAGACATTGAGCAATTCTTCGACGAACAGATAATGGTTGGATGCCTAACAATAAACACCTAGCTTCATACGATGGACGTGTGTCTCCGTCCCTCCAAGGGAGTAGCCCTATGGCAAATCGCGTCAGTTTGCGTTGGATTGTTTCTACACGCGCCGACCATATTTGAGCGGAAGGACTCCAGACTATACTAGCGTATGCAAGGACAGATCTCACCAGGGAGCAATAGCGAGCTTTTATCGTCAAAGGGTCATGAAATTCTTTTGCAATTCGTCATTTAAGGCCTAACATTTGGTTTTGCTCTTGAGATCACCGACTCTATATGAGGCCTAAAGCTAAGACGGTGCTCTAGCAGGATTCCCAAGTCTCGAATGCAACTGGTGCGTTCCAGTGTGTGGTTGTCAATTTTGTAGTTAAAAATTACGTTATGTCTGGTTCTAGCGAACGAAATGACGCGACATTTATCAACACACAGGGACAGAACATTTCGAAGACACCACGAACTACAGATATCCAACGCTTGTTGCAGTCGTCGGCAGTCATGTGCATCTTTCACTGCTGCGTATAGTTTCACGTCATCAGCGAACAGCAAAACATCATATTTAGACAACAGAATTGTCACATCATTCACATACAGACTGTGGGACACTGGAGATGCACGAAGATGCACTGCGAGACAAATTATTCTTCAGCTTTACACGGTATGTGCGTTGGGTCAGGTAGGAGCGTATCCATCTCACAGCCATGTAAGATACTCCAAGCTTTTCAAGATTCGCGAGGAGTATGTCGTGAGAAACCAAGTAGAAAGCAGCCTTTAAATCTGTATAGATCGTGTCCACCTGATTTCCGGCGTCGAGTTTACAAAAACTGACGAATTGTACCAGATTTGTAGTAGTTGATCGTTTAGGAACAAAGGAATTTAATCGGTTTATCTAAATGTATCTATTTACTTACACACGCGTGTCTCAAATCATTGTCTTTACTTTCTTGTGGTGACATCGCTGGTAGTTTTGCTTGGCCAAGGGCCCCCCTTGTTTAGATACGGGGTCCCCAGAAAACGAAACCCGGAACCCGAGGCCCCTGCAAACACATTGGTCATTGGTTATCAGGAGGCCCCTTACGAACTGCTTCTGCTAAAGGACGTGACCGGGGGTTGCAAAGGCCACCCCAATTGGCGGGGCCCTAGGCGGACGCCTACTCCGCCCACCGTTTGATCCGCCACTGTGTCGGGCTCATTACAGTATCTAAAGTTTTCTTAAAACACCATTAGTGCATACGTCCATGTCTTTCGAATGTAGTGTCCAGATATCGAATGTCTTATAAAAGACTTCAGGATCTTCACACATCTTCACAGATCTTTGGTATTGAAGCTTTTCGTCGAAGAACAGTATTATCATATGTTACTTCAAACAATTTCTTCAGACGAGTTACCGGTATTTCTTGTTCTTTGATCAAGTGAAGATTTATTAGTGATTTTAGAAGTTACAGGGAAGTTAAGTGATATTGATTTTCTTCGCAAGCTGCCAAATGGAACGTATCAGGTGACGGAAAATTAGAACAAGTTTTGGGAACCCCCCGTGGTAAGGACTGACTATCCTACTACGTACTATTAACAAGTTTAATAAGCCATTAGATGGCCGACATGAATGAGAAGAATGCTCAAATCGGTTATGAGCGTTTTTGCAACAACTAACTATATTAGAGTCCAGGTTGTAGATCATGTAGACTATAGAATTCAAATATTGTTTTTACTCTATAATTATAGCATTATGTATACTATTTTCATGACACACACAATACCGAATCATTCTTCGGATCATTCCATAAAATATCGAATCTTTCATCCTCTCCCAGTACAGCAAGCGTAAATGCATGAGTTTTGATTCTGTTAGCCGAAGGTTCATCGCACTCATTAGCTATTCATGCAGCCCCGCCGGATGGGTGCATCATCACCAAGCTACCGCAGTTAAGAACCCATCGCCGCATTCGATCGCTTTCCGATCAGCGGTACCAGTTAGGGCAGATTACCTTACGCCAGGGAAAATCCCTCCGAAAATGGGCACATTAGCAAGAAAGTGGTTTCGGGCCTTCGTGGTGGGCACCGGGCAGCTGGCAGGAGACTCTCATTCATCTTTTCCGAGCGGACACGTACGTTTCAACCCTCTCGGCAAACTGCACCCTCCGCCACCCACTGTTATGGGTTTGAGCGTGCTCTTTCTCTTCTTGTTTTATTTCTTTTTGGTTAAATATCGTTCTCGAGCTTGAACACATTCGTTATGTTTTCGGTTATGGTTCTTTCTTCAGACCTTTCCAATCACGCTAAACGCTGCCATAAGTAACTTCTTCCTTCCAATTAGACGCTGCTGATGAAGATGAAGAAGTTTCCTGTGTACAAGCCCGGGCACACGCACACGCATACATAATGCGGGACTGCAGCCCATCCGATCTTGCTTCTTGGATGATTTGTGTCGTTTTGTTGTTCGTTACTCTCCACCGAAAAGATCTTTCATCCTCACTGTTTTATTGTGTGTGGCGACTTTCTCAAGATGACGCCGTCGCTTTGTGCAACGGTTTTGAATCTTCGCGTGAATCTTCTGCTTTGCGTTTTTTATTTTCAATTTGTTTTTCGCTGGTTACGGCCAAACGATTCAATGCGCACACTCTTTTGATGCTGCGCCACTGCTTATGAGTGGCTGTTGAGTGGTGAAGTGGCGAAGCACGGAGCACAGAAAAGATCGATTTCATCTCGATGTTCTTGTCTTGGGGTTTTTTTTTATTTTCATTCTCTTCTCAATTCTCAGTTGCTAGTTGGAGTGGTTTCAAGTTCTACGAAAAGTTTTTCGTTGCCTGAATGTGGAAAAAAAGATAAACAAACCGTTGACCGTTGGAATGATTCGTTGTGCCATTCCGAGAATTTAGTCATAAAAATAATTCGTGCTTGCTTGACTGGTTTATTGATATTGCATTTGGCTACATAATTTTCAGTTGTCACTGAGCGAGCATTAAATCGTTTTTTTTTGGGCCGATTTCTTATATCAACAGTAGTTAAGCAGATTATTTGTGTGGTTTTGTGTATTTCATTCCAAATACTTCTTCAGGAAATTCGAGAGGGATGATACTATGGGATCTGGTTTGACATTAAGTAACAATTTGAAGATATATGTAGATCTATATATGTGATAAATGATCGATTGAATATTCTACATGGTAACAAAACTAGAGCTTGCATTTTGTTAGTCCATTTTTATCGATATCGATTGAACTTATTTGGAAATGATTTTGTATTGTATTTGGAATAAATTCATTAGAGTATCAAGGATTCAAATTTCTACAAATGTCCCATAACTCTATCGTTAAAATGGAGCAGTTTGGATCTTACGGTGGTTTGAATATGTGGCCACTAACGATCTCCTCTTTGGCTACTTTGTATTGGGGGTCACATAGTATGGTCCATGTATAAGTGTCCTCGTATTAGTGCTATCTTCCCTTCTACCTAGGACCTCCATAGGTCTTGATCCGCTATTTACAATATAACGCATCTTATCTTATTGAACCAATAATATCAGAGTAGTAGTATGTACCATTCGTAAAAGAGATTCTTGGAAAAATCCTTGAGACAAAGCAACTGCTTCATTCCTATCATCCCTTTATTGATTTTAACTACGCATATGACGGTATCTTCTTCTTCTTTTTTCGTGGCCTGCTCCTAGGGAGCACGTCTAATAGACATGGCCTGGTGCCCAATCCGTTTCCAGGAAACTCGGTCCATGGCTGCACTCCTCCATCCCCGGCTGCATCCGATATCGCTCAGGTCTGACTCCACTTGATCCAGCCAACGAGCTCGCTGTGCTCCTCTACGCCTCGTGCCAAACGGGTCGCTGACGAGCACTTTCCTGGCAGGGCATGAGTCCGGCATCCTCATCACGTGCCCCAACTATCCTTCCGGCTTTCCGGATGTCCGTCACCGTCAGGATGTCTGCATCGCCAAACAGCTCAGCTAGCTCGTGGTTCATTCTCCTTCTCCACACGCCCTGCTCGCACACACCGCCAAAGATAGTCCGTAGCACCCGTCGCTCGAAAATGGCGAGTGCATTGGCGTCCAGGGCTCGTGCCCGTAGAGGAATACCGGCCGTATCAGTGTGCGATGTATGGCGCATTTCGTGCGTTGTTGGAGTTTTCTGGATCTCAGGAGTTTGTGGAGCCCATAGTAGGCACGATTCCCCTGAACAATGCGCCTTCGGATTTCGCTGCTTACGTTGTTGTCCGAAGTTACGCTCGTGTCAAGGTAGCAAAACTCCTCTACTACCTCGAGATCGTCGCCGTCAACTAATACTCTGCTTCCGAGTCGTGCTCTATCACGGTCAGAGCCTCCGGCAAGCAGGCACTTTGTCTTCGGCGACGGTATATGCAGAGTAAAACTATCTACAGTTATCAACTGGAAACTCGAAGATGTAAATTACAAGGATCATCTTTTATAGGATAAACAAAAATCAGGCGTATGCTGATGTCATAGATATCAATGGTTGAAGCTCCCCTATGTATGATAACCATATGATAATCTCCTTAGTGTTCGTCTTTCTTGGCCTAACGACCTTTTCGGCTATGCCTGCCATTTCTGGCTTACTAGACTTATTGTTACCGCATAGCTGGATAGTCAGTCCTCACTATGGGGGAAAAGCTCAGATGAGGCCCAGAACCCCGGTCCTGCCGTGTGAAGACCGGCGCCGCTGTCGCATCTACCACCGGGCCGTCCCTAAATAGAGATGATATGATGTCGGTTTAATTGACAGTCGACAATGTTTGACCATGAGCGATATTGAGGACTTCTGTAAAATGCAATATAATTAACAGCAAACAGCCATACTTGTGGAAACTTCTTTGATTTGATGTCTTTCTTAAGTACATCGAGCAAAACTACAATTTTCAAAGCTGTTACTGGCAACTCTAGTTCTGCCGTGTCTTCGAGCTGGTTTCCTGCCGTTTGTATGCATTCTTTTCTTCAACGCACTAAAAGCAACCGTGTCTAGTGTCATCGACTCTTAGATATTTATTCTTCTTTCAACTAGTTTAAAACATGTTATTCAAAAAAAAGTGTACGTGCTCTAAAACCAGATAATCTAAAGCACCACTATTTCACAGCGCGCATGTTATATCAACCTTGTAACACTGCTGCACCGTTCGTTCATTATCCCGTTTTGCTGTTAATTGACAAATGCGTTTATATATTGAAGTTGCGCGTTCAGCTGATCGGTTTCGTTGGGGTGTTTGCTGTTTGTTTTGTGATTTGATTGGTGTTCGATCGTTGTTTCACTGTTTTGCTGGTTTTTTTTCTTCAATTTTTGCCATCGGGAGGACAAGTTTTGCATCCAGCTCTCTAAGCGATTTATATGCGCAGCAAGGTGGAAAAGAAAAAAAGGTTTCTCAGAATCAATTCCGGCCACAGCCGCTTTCAAGCGAACGGTTGGATGAAACAAACCGACCGAACTAACCTTCTGAAGGACGATGGCAACAGCAGGCAAAATCTCAATTTGATAAAAATATAAAAAAAAATCGCACACACAGCCGTAGAAATAAACACAGTTATAATATGCAAAACAGGTCGGCACAGGCCACGACAAGCGCTGGAGATAAGCGATTTTTATTTATTTCTGCGCGTAATGTCATTCCCATCCCCGGCGAGGTTTTCTGCAGTCGATCGACTTCGGGAGAAGCGGTTGGGCTCGATTGCGATCGGAACGATTTTTTTTTCTGCATGGAGTCAAACAGAGAAGAGAGCTCTGGACGATGACATTAAAGTTCGGGTTTGAATGCACTTTTTTCAATAACAATTTGCAATAAAGTTTGTGATTATTTGAGTATGTAACGCCAATTAAGGCGTAAATATTTATTTAAGCTGCATTTGTTGTGTGCACTTTAGGACTTGATAACTTGCCGAGTAAGCATACTTACTTACTTACTACTAATAATATATATATTTAATATATTTAGGTTCTAGTATCCAATAGTAGTGTTTGAGAATATATGCAGAGAGTTGCGGCATAGTCTGATGTCTTCGATAGATTCACAGCATTCTTCCTAACAACAAAAACACCTCAAAAATAGCCAACACAAACTGTTATCCAACATATCTTTTTTATCGTGAGTTGCTTTACATGAAATTTAGTTTCTTTTTTAATTTTAAGATGATAGATTTTATTGTAAAACTAAATAGCTCTGTCATCACTTCTTGCGCTTTACCTATTTATTCTGGACTGTTAGTTCTGCGTATGGGGAGACGCGATGTTGTCGGTTCCTTTACGTTATTAGTTGGCACTGCTACCACTGGACCATTGTGTCCAGAAGCTGTATTATCTTGCTGTATTCTGTATTACTGGGTTTCTGTAAGCGAAACGCAGGAAGATAAGTAGATAAAACACGACACGATTAAAATATACCAACATCTATCTGGCTTAAAAGACTTGGCTCTTTGAAAATCAAAAAGAAAAAATGAATGACACAAAGATCGTCTTTAGACCATCATCGATGAAGTTACGCAGTAGCCACATCGAAATCTTCATTCGTTAAGCGTTTGCCTGGTTAATTCGTGTTCCAGTTTTTACAAGCCCATATATTGTAGATTTTGTTTTTCCTTCGCCCTTTTGTTACGAGGGCGCGATTGTTGCTGCCATCGGTGGTAATTATTTATCTCGCAATAAGTGCACTCTCGAATAATACCCCGCAACCAACCGGCAGAGGTTTAAAAGCGCAGCAATCCGATTGTACCAATCGATTACCGTGTGACTGAGCTGCTTGCGAAGGAACGATGACACTATTGAAAAATATATATTTAAAAACAAGCAGACTAAACCTTCCACCTTTGCGAGTTGGCTAAAACCAACCGTAAGATGGCGCCAGGGTAGGTTTTGAAATGTAAAATGGAGGCTCCTTTATCGCAAGATTTCCTTTCTAACGACCGGACCTGCGCTCTAAAGCCGTTTTTTTTAAGCCAAGTCGGAAAGCTACCTAATGGATACACTGCCGGCCTGAGCGCTGTGCAAAAATCGCCATTTTGAAGCCAATTTAATGGTAATTTACATGTACAGCTCTGTGCGGGGCAGAGAAAATGGCAAACCTAATGAACAAGAAACCGCTCCGTTCACTAATTTTGATTTTCCTGTGCCGTGTTCGCTCGCGCTTTTTGCGCTCATTAGTGCGTTCGGAAGCTGGACGTGATGTGTCGAGGGATGCACAGTTTGATGGCTTAATTGAATTGCGTACGATTGACATTTCGACACCGGCGTACAGATTGGGAACATTTCCTTGGAACGCTTAATGATTTGATCGAATGTTACTTTGCCGCCACGCTGAGACATGATTTTCTTTGCTTCACGATACCTTGACCCTTTTTTAATGGTCCAGTTTCGGAAAACTTCCTTGCCTTCTTATCAAGTTCTATCTTTTTTTTTTTTTTTGGGGGAAGAAGTGTGTCAAGCAGCGTTACATACATCCGGTTGACATAACTAAAATGGTTAGATACCCATCTTCTGGTAGGGCGTTCGTTTGTTTTATGGACACTAGCGACACGGGAGCAACACAAACATTCTGATCCTATCGTGGAGGTCCACACAGTCGCCTGGAAAGCGGGTGGAATCGTACATTATCTTTCGCGTGCGTCCCTGAACGGAAGGAAAACAGCACAGCACCGTAGATTTCGAACCGAGCGCTTCTAAAGCGACCGCGTATCCTTAACATCCTGTGTGGGTTACTACATTTCTAGCTCAAGGACGCCACTCACTGGAGCAAGAATGTTATTTTTAATGGCTACCCTCTTCTTTTCGCTTTCGACCCTGATCAAATCAGGGGTTTGCTTTGTTCGTGTTTTTACTTTTGATTCTTTTTGTTTTTCTTCCTGTAATGGTCAGCTTTGATAATCTTTTGAGGTCCTCTGAATCTGTTCTACCTTCTGTTTGTCCTTTCTCAACATTTGTACGACTCCAGTGCACCGCTCGGCTTTTGGAATTCTGGACGGAGGAATTTTTAATCGATGTATTTTGGAGGGTCTTTATGATTTGCCCGCTTGCCCGTGTGCACCTATCGGGCTTAGGAATTACCGACTTTGTTAGGTCTGTGTGCATTGCGACTGCCAAGCTAACACTTTGAACGAACCAAACGAGTTAATGGTAGTGATTGGTTTTGTGCGATGGATGTTCGAGAGTTGTGCGTGTTTTTTTTTATCTTTTTAGTTCCAATGGTGAAGGTCAAGTAGAGTTGTTTTGGTTTGGTGTTTTACTAGTACTTCATGAACTAAACTATTTTTACATTGAAATTTAGCAGTTCTTAAATATCTTTATTTTTATTCTTAAGTTTTCTTAATTAAAGTTACTAGGCACTTTTTAAAATTGGAAAACAGAAAAATAGATAAGGTTATGACAATTTCTAATAAAGAAATAATAAAGTTGAAAATAAATGAGAAAACAAAACCAAATATAATCGGATTTATAAACGAAAACAAACACAAAACACAAACAAACATAGCGAATGCAAAAGTTTAAAAATAATATTTATTTTACAGGGTTTCTTATTTGATAATGCAAAATTACCGATGTTTTTTGCAAACGCTCCATACGAAATGGCAAACAACGCTAGATGACATTGTATGAGCTTTAGTTGACAGCGGAATCAATGATCTTTTATTGCAAAGTTCTCACATGATATAGGAATGTCACCTGTTGATATTGTGACACTGCCTTGCAACGCTGAGTCAAGTGCATAGTCTACAGGCCAGGCGCCTTATTGTCAACACCACATTAACTATTACAAAATTAACTGAAAAAAACTTCAAGAACGTGATTATATTAACAAAAAGAAAAACACTTTTACCAATTAGCAAAGTAATTGCTAAAAACAGACGAGAAGCAATCCCTGAACAGCATGGCCAAGCAATAGGAAACGAGCAAATAGCTCCAGCTACATGAAGCGCAAACATCAAGCGCAAACCTAAGCGTTGTGTCAAAATGCACTGAATTTTTTTGCGTTCCGTGTAGCCACGACATATTTGCGCTCGGGTTTGCGCTGACGATGGAACATGGTTTCCTTGCGGTCATGGCTACACAACATGAGATTACCACTGTCATTTGTTGTTTGTTCAGTCGCATGCAGACATTGTGAAAGCAAACTATTATTAAATTGATTTATATTCCTATAAAGTTTGATTCCATAATAATAAAATTGATTTAATATCAAATATTTGCTAAAAAGCGAATAAAACCAGCTTACATCTTTCGTTCGGCACAGGCATGGTTTGTTTACAAATGTTTGCGCTTGAATACCTGTCAACCCATGTTTGCGCTCAAAGTTTATGCCTACCAAACCCAAAAATGAGTTTGACACAACGCTTGGGATGGCGCTTGACTGCCCATATAGATTTAGCGCAAAATCAAAATTACGCATATATTTTTCTGTCAAAAAAAATATTGATATATTTTTCAAATATATGGGTGCTAGAGCGATATATTGGTTTTGACAGGAGAATATATCAAACGGAGCCGTTTGACAGAAAAATATATATATTTGTAATTTTGATTTTGCGCACCGTCTAGACGTACAGTGATGTTTGCGTTCCATGTAGCCCGAGCAAATGAAATGAAAAGTCAAATCGGATTGATCTATGCCGTTTGTTGCCGTTTTTCAGATTCTGCTCTATTCCCTTTCGGTCTGCTGATAAGCCCAAAACCTTGACGATCGTCCCCTACCATTCCGGTTAGGCTCCTGGTAAGCGATCCACTCTGTCCCAGATCAAGCTTCTAAAAGGGGGAACCACGAATGTCCTTGTACCAAAAAAAAAGCGTTGATAATTTTTATGACTAATGACTAGCATTTTGTTCCGATTTCTTCAATCCGAGCCTGCCAGGTGGTTAGTTCTGCTACTCTGATGTAGGTTTTGTGGTTTTGTTTTGGAATGTTTTTTTTTGGGGGAAAACGACTTCAAAAATCCATTAGCACACACCATTTTACTAACGACACTTATCTGGGGTGGGAAAAAAAAGGTTGTTTTCTTCTGCTGGATACTTATCTCTTCCCCGTGTATATATCTTTAGCGCTATCCCGAGAGTAGAGTTAGAATGGCAATTTATAGTTAGCTTAAATCACCTTGACTTACATACGGTGCGGAACGATGATAGGTGAGTATGGGAAGGAATGGACAATCAACGCGGAATAGAGTTGTATTGGCGGGAAATTGAAGTGTACAATTTTCACCTGCATGCACGCCCCCTTATCAAGGATGACTGCTTCTACCTTGGGCTGGCTTGAATTATTCTACTTCCGGTAACAAATTAACACACTTACGGTCGCGATGGAAGTGTTTGTTTTTTCTTGGCCACTATCTGCAAAATGGGACGAAAATTGATGGGATAGATAGAAGTGTGGCAATAGTTTCTAAGGTCAATTTAATAGTAACAAAAAAAAACAGTCTGACACTCTTCGCGTGCTTGATTGGGTTGGAAAATGGTTCCAGTGGGAGGGGCCGTTTTCAAGGCCGTTCGGAGCGTGAATCGTTCCCTTATCTCGTCCATCATAATCGTTCCATTGGTATGGCACCGATTCTGTCACACCCCTATCCCAAACCTCCGTTTTTGCGGGCTTTTAGCTGTTTCCTGTGTCCTGACCACTGGCCTGACATTGGCCTACTGCTAGATAATAATCAACCTGTTCGGAAAAATTGTCCCGCAAAGAGCCACGGTCCTGGCCTGGTGGCCTGGGTTTGAAGTTTGAGTGATTGTCTGTTTGACGCGTCGCGTGATGTATTGGTACGCGTTAGCTGTGAAGGACACGCACCTGTGTCCTGTGGCCTAGTGTAAGCTACTGAGGGGGAAAACCATGGCGAACGTGTGCATAGGACGATTTGGTAGAGACATTTGTTGTACGGTTGTACCGCTGTAGTCGAGTTACCATGCTTACAAGATGTGTCAGGGTTTAGCAAACATCTAAGTAACATTGAAAGGTTCTCTTCTTCTTTATTGGCCTAACGACCTCTTAGGTCATGCCTGTCATTTCTGGCTTACTAGACTTATTGTTACCGCATAGTTGGATAGTCAAGTCCTCACTATAGGGGAACGGCCCAGATGAGACTTGAACCCCGGTCCTGCCGTGTGAAGACCGGCGCCGCTGTCGTATTTAACACTGGGCCGCCCCCACATTGAAAGGTTATGCCTACCATTTCTAGTTTCTTTGGCTTCGTTTACTCCTATCTGGATCGGTTGGTCCTGCTTGTTGCTATACCCTGCATTTGTGTTCATTTCTTTTGCCCCGGTTTAATCCTCATTATCTGTTAACACGTGACAGTGGAGGTATCTTTTACATTTGAAGTGTTGCTGGTAGCTTCTATTTTTATGTTCCACCTAGGGAGGGGGAGGGGGGGAATACGAAGACGAACAAACAGACTGTTAATAAGAATTGCCGTAAACGTTGCGTGTCACCTGAACCACGCTTGACCGTATTTGATTTCATTTTATCAATTTGTTTGTGTTTGCATTAGGACAGATTTTCCTTACCCTGTCTACCAGCCTGCCGACGATTGCTAGTGAAGCAGTTTTATAGCACTGGCTATCTAATGGGTTCATTTTATTGCTGTAAAACGGCAACGATGTGTTTTTTTTTGCCAAACCAGATCCTAAACTCCACACAATCTGTCGAAAGCAAGAAACAAAAACTCATCCACCAAACAGATATAGCTCAAGAAATGCATACTTTTCCGTTAATTGATCCATAAAAGCGAATTAGTGTGATGTGTTTGATACGTTTGGGCGTTAAAATATCCTCTACGTCGTTTGTTTGTTTTTTTTTGTCTGCGCAAATAATCCCAGACCTCGCCAGACGATAATCTGCACCAGCCGGGTATTAGCTAGTCCGGTCGGAATGGCGTACCTTTTGCTTGAGATAAAGCGAAACGTTTTACGAGCAGATTATGGTACGCGTTAAAGCGCTATAAAAATGTTAGTTAAATCTTTTGACCGGTAAACCGAAGTTAGTCGCCGTTTGTATGAGGATAATCCGGTTAAGGTCTCTTTGGGAAGCTAATCAAATCGATTTACGTATTAAAATGTGTTTTGTTTTCTTTCCGACACATCTGCAGTCAGCCCGCGCACGCCCCCCCCTCGTTGGTTGGTAGGTGTTGTCAATAAGTGCAAATTTTATGGTAAATTTATTGAGTGCGTGAAAAAGTTCTCTACCAGGTTTATATTTTCTACTAAGGGTACGTCACTTGCTAGGTGATGCATTAATGGCTTATTAGATCTTTAGCTTCTGCGGTGAAACAGCTCAAATGAGATTATCTTGATCAAGCTATGTGTGATGGACCGATTGCTAATGAACAAGAACGTAGCAACGGCTTTATGAAAGAAGAAGAGAGTTATATATTTTACAATTCAACTACAAATATGATTTTTAGGGTTGAAATGCTAACATACTTGCATCGATCGTCCGGAGGCATAATGACATAGTGATGCTACCCTGTCAAACGGCAGGATCGCTATTCGGACAATCAACAATTAACAACAAGACATGAAAGTCATGACATTCCTGGCACAAGAAGAAAAAGAACAATTGTTCAACAGCTTGGTAAAGAGTGTCCTGTCAACATTAATATAAATTGGATGATCAAATTCAAGTCACTGATTAGCTATTTAGAACGCTCTATGATCTGAAATCTCAATGCTCATCTCAACTTTTTAAAAACTTCGCCTTCAAAACTTGGTTTAATGGAAGAAATGAGGAACCGTTTCCGTAAAGATCTTCAGCTTGAAACCTAGCTTGCTGTAATTTCTTCTTCTTCTTCTTCTTCTTCTCTGGCACTACAACCTCTGTAGGTCTTGGCCTACTAGCAATTGCTAGCTTTCTGTGACTTAATTATACCCGTAGCTGGATAGTCAGTCCTGCGTACGGGCAGGCGGTCCGCAGGGACTCGAACCCCGGTCCTGTCGTGTGAAGACCGGCGCCGCTATCGAATACACCACCGGGCCGCCCCAAGTTGTTGTGACTTCAACTTAGAATAATCATTAAAAATAAATGTACGCCAACTTTCAAACTAGCCTAATCCTCCCTTCGAATTGCATTTTCTCAGTAATACCCGGCAACTATAAGCAGTCAGTTGCTTCGGGTGAAGTGTTTGCGTTCGGTGCGCCGGCCACCGATACACTGACCGATGTCCCTATTCGTTGTGGTCAGTACCGTTGCCATGGCTGCTCGTACTTCCCAGCGCAAAGCGAGAGTGTTGCTTCCTTTTCCATCTACCGGGCATCCAAGGGAAAGTGGAACATCCGGAAAGACTGAGACATCGAGCACGAGTCCTGTTCGGCAGGATCTGCTACTCCGGCAGACTTCGGTAGCGAAAGTGATGGCCCACAAGGTGTCCCACAAAACGAATGCTGATGCCTATTTTGCGACCGTTCGATGCTTTTGTGACACAGAGGTGGAGAGATGTATGGATGGTAGGTGGACAGTTTTGCCCATTGCGTGGTGACGCTTTGTAGCTTCTACTTTCCCCGTCCCGCGTCGATAAGTTTCTTATCGGCATGCGGGAGCTACCTGTGTAAGCGCGAAGGTCCAGCACCAAGGCAGAGTCACCCGAAGGGGATCACAGAGCGAAATATATGGTAATAGAGGGTCGCTAGTTGGAGTGTTTGGTGTCAGATACAAAAACCGACTGACCGGTGCTGGGCACCGTTTAGACGAGCCTCGGACGTCGTACCGATTGGACGCCTAAATGTCGCGTTAGCAGCGTGAGTGAACGTTACGCTCTCTTGTTTGTGTGACGCACAACGAGCGTGCGGAGTGTTGTGGAGATTGTGGACATGCTCCACTTTCGACGGGTGTTCGGTGGATTGTGCGGCCGTGTAAGCTTATATGTCGGAAGAAGTTGAGGGAGTTTAGGAATGTCGTTAATTCAATCAACACTGCGGTTGGAATGTTTCATCCAGCGCATTCAATTAACACCTAGATTGAAGTAGTGGATCCTCCTATGTGCGAAGATCATTTGTTGGAAGTGTTCTAGAGTGTGTGCTGTTGTGGTGTCGAAAAGAAAAAAGTTGAATTCTTCGTCATACGGGAGAACCGTCTAGTTTTCACAGTTAAAAGAGTTGTTAGTTGTTGGATAAAAAGTGTTCGCAAACGCAAAGCAAAAACCAAAAATAAAAGTGCAGCAAGGCGTGCCGACGACAGAAAAGTCGCCAGTCGCCGTCCGAGTTCTATTCGTAGACGCGATTCAAGTGGATCGCTCCTGGAAGCGTCCACCTGAACGTCCTGTAGCAGGGTTCGAAAGGTGAAAGAACGTCACCGACTAACGAAATGATCGCGTGAACCGTATCAAATCTTAAATCAAAAGCAAGTTGACCAACGGCTCTGGAGGGTCGTGACCGGGTACGCTGTATCACCATTCTACCATTCTTCCATAGTCGTTTTGCGCGCGGCACCTTTAATCAACCTGGTGCGTCCGTTAAGGTGAGCCTTACCTTATTTCTATGTGCGTTCGATGGGGTTCTCTGTATGACAGACGACAATAGTGGGGGAGCATTTCATCAAACCGACTGTTGTGTTTAGTGTGTGTGTGTGTGTGTATGTATGTTTCCGGTTTTTAGCTTCCGGTACAGTTCCCTTACCTCCGGGTCTCGCGGATACCAGCAACATTACTGACCACAAAGTTAAAACGAACCTCGAAGAAGCCTTTCGCTTTACATTTACCGAGCTAAATAAAGAACACGGTAAAGAGCGTTGGGCGGTAAGATGCAGAATGGTGCAACCGCTTCGCGTGTGTCTTGAGTGGGTGGGTGCATATGCATTTAGTTTATTTCCGGAAAAAGGGCAAACGCTCACTCCTATGAAAAATCGCGTAATTTTATAGCAAAACGTACTAGACTTTGATGCTGATGAGCAGAGGATTGTGGAGGAAGGGAGGTTGTTAGGGTAGGGGAAGTCTTAAAATTCAGAATGAAGGATAGCTAAGCGTAAATCCTTAAAATTGAGTAAAAAGATGGAGGCATTGAAAAATGTCAGGAAATTTAGATTTATTTAGGTGCACTACGTACAAGTGGCTTAAAAGTTGTTGAAGCCGTCGAAAATAAAAATAATTTTATAGGATTAATAAGATATCACTGAGATCGTTAGAAAAATACAAACATAATGATTGATACTAGAAAACAAAAGATTTGTACAATATATAAGAATTTTCCAGTTTTAAGAAATCTTCAAAAGAGTATACACAAATATTTACATAACATCTCATCACGCATATTGTTTGGCTGTTGTATTTTCTGTCATACGTAGTCAAAGGATATTTGGATGCGAAAACAAATGTCCTGTACCTGATTGGCGATGAATATGGTGGCCGATCAGATATCGAATCCTGTCTGAACCGTCTTCCCATAGACAGAACTGTCTATCCAGCTACGAGTAATAATCGAGCCAAGGAAGTCAATAATGATATGGCTCGACCTATAGAGGTTGTGGTGCAACACAAAAGAAGAAGAGATCATGAAGAACAACTGACAGGCGAATATAATAAATATAACTTTACTGAGCTTAATACAATGTTTTCATAACAATTTCTTTGAAAGGTAATAACTAATATGTAAATTGATGATTAATAATGCGGACATGGTCCTGTCGTGTGAAGACCGGCGCCGCTATCGAATACACCACCGGGCCGCCCCAAGTTGTTGTGACTTCAACTTAGAATAATCATTAAAAATAAATGTACGCCAACTTTCAAACTAGCCTAATCCTCCCTTCGAATTGCATTTTCTCAGTAATACCCGGCAACTATAAGCAGTCAGTTGCTTCGGGTGAAGTGTTTGCGTTCGGTGCGCCGGCCACCGATACACTGACCGATGTCCCTATTCGTTGTGGTCAGTACCGTTGCCATGGCTGCTCGTACTTCCCAGCGCAAAGCGAGAGTGTTGCTTCCTTTTCCATCTACCGGGCATCCAAGGGAAAGTGGAACATCCGGAAAGACTGAGACATCGAGCACGAGTCCTGTTCGGCAGGATCTGCTACTCCGGCAGACTTCGGTAGCGAAAGTGATGGTCCACAAGGTGTCCCACAAACGAATGCTGATGCCTATTTTGCGACCGTTCGATGCTTTTGTGACACAGAGGTGGAGAGATGTATGGATGGTAGGTGGACAGTTTTGCCCATTGCGTGGTGACGCTTTGTAGCTTCTACTTTCCCCGTCCCGCGTCGATAAGTTTCTTATCGGCATGCGGGAGCTACCTGTGTGTAGGTATGTGTAGGAAAAGCGCGAAGGTCCAGCACCAAGGCAGAGTCACCCGAAGGGGATCACAGAGCGAAATATATGGTAATAGAGGGTCGCTAGTTGGAGTGTTTGGTGTCAGATACAAAAACCGACTGACCGGTGCTGGGCACCGTTTAGACGAGCCTCGGACGTCGTACCGATTGGACGCCTAAATGTCGCGTTAGCAGCGTGAGTGAACGTTACGCTCTCTTGTTTGTGTGACGCACAACGAGCGTGCGGAGTGTTGTGGAGATTGTGGACATGCTCCACTTTCGACGGGTGTTCGGTGGATTGTGCGGCCGTGTAAGCTTATATGTCGGAAGAAGTTGAGGGAGTTTAGGAATGTCGTTAATTCAATCAACACTGCGGTTGGAATGTTTCATCCAGCGCATTCAATTAACACCTAGATTGAAGTAGTGGATCCTCCTATGTGCGAAGATCATTTGTTGGAAGTGTTCTAGAGTGTGTGCTGTTGTGGTGTCGAAAAGAAAAAAGTTGAATTCTTCGTCATACGGGAGAACCGTCTAGTTTTCACAGTTAAAAGAGTTGTTAGTTGTTGGATAAAAAGTGTTCGCAAACGCAAAGCAAAAACCAAAAATAAAAGTGCAGCAAGGCGTGCCGACGACAGAAAAGTCGCCAGTCGCCGTCCGAGTTCTATTCGTAGACGCGATTCAAGTGGATCGCTCCTGGAAGCGTCCGGACGCAGGGTCCGAAAGGTGAAAGAACGTCACCGACTAACGAAATGATCGCGTGAACCGTATCAAATCTTAAATCAAAAGCAAGTTGACCAACGGCTCTGGAGGGTCGTGACCGGGTACGCTGTATCACCATTCTACCATTCTTCCATAGTCGTTTTGCGCGCGGCACCTTTAATCAACCTGGTGCGTCCGTTAAGGTGAGCCTTACCTTATTTCTATGTGCGTTCGATGGGGTTCTCTGTATGACAGACGACAATAGTGGGGGAGCATTTCATCAAACCGACTGTTGTGTTTAGTGTGTGTGTGTGTGTGTATGTATGTTTCCGGTTTTTAGCTTCCGGTACAGTTCCCTTACCTCCGGGTCTCGCGGATACCAGCAACATTACTGACCACAAAGTTAAAACGAACCTCGAAGAAGCCTTTCGCTTTACATTTACCGAGCTAAATAAAGAACACGGTAAAGAGCGTTGGGCGGTAAGATGCAGAATGGTGCAATCGCTTCGCGTGTGTCTTGAGTGGGTGGGTGCATATGCATTTAGTTTATTTCCGGAAAAAGGGCAAACGCTCATTCCTAAGAAAAATCGCGTAATTTTATAGCAAAACGTACTAGACTTTGATGCTGATGAGCAGGGGATTGTGGAGGAAGGGAGGTTGTTAGGGTAGGGGAAGTCTTGAAATTCAGAATGAAGGATAGCTAAGCGTAAATCCTTAAAATTGAGTAAAAAGATGGAGGCATTGAAAAATGTCAGGAAATTTAGATTTATTTAGGTGCACTACGTACAAGTGGCTTAAAAGTTGTTGAAGCCGTCGAAAATAAAAATAATTTTATAGGATTAATAAGATATCACTGAGATCGTTAGAAAAATACAAACATAATGATTGATACTAGAAAACAAAAGATTTGTACAATATATAAGAATTTTCCAGTTTTAAGAAATCTTCAAAAGAGTATACACAAATATTTACATAACATCTCATCACGCATATTGTTTGGCTGTTGTATTTTCTGTCATACGTAGTCAAAGGATATTTGGATGCGAAAACAAATGTCCTGTACCTGATTGGCGATGAATATGGTGGCCGATCAGATATCGAATCCTGTCTGAACCGTCTTCCCATAGACAGAACTGTCTATCCAGCTACGAGTAATAATCGAGCCAAGGAAGTCAATAATGATATGGCTCGACCTATAGAGGTTGTGGTGCAACACAAAAGAAGAAGAGATCATGAAGAACAACTGACAGGCGAATATAATAAATATAACTTTACTGAGCTTAATACAATGTTTTCATAACAATTTCTTTGAAAGGTAATAACTAATATGTAAATTGATGATTAATAATGCGGACATATTAATTATACTGTCTATTGTAAGCCATGGGCGGCCCGGTGGTAGATAGTTTGGACTGACTATCCAACTATGCCGTAACAAAATAAGTCTAGTAAGCCAAAAATGGCAGGCATGTCCTAAGAGTAAGAGGTCGTTTAAGCCAACAAAGAAGAAGATATTGTAAGCCATAGTTAGAATGTCGAAATGTTGTACAAGTTTGTCTCTTTCTCAACGACAGCACAAGCGTTAAATAGTCGTATTTGTCAGCTACTTGTTAGCTAAGCGCTCTTACATACACAATCACCCATATGGCAATATGCGTGGCTCACAGTTCACTTGGACGTAAGTCGAGTGCCGGTATGTATTGGTTGTGTGACTGATTAAAATCAAACACCTCTCGCAAAAGAAACACAGTCACAGGCAGGCTACATGCTGTAGCTACCGGCCGGCGTCTCTGCTTCATTTGCCAACAGACGCTACGTACACCGACAAAAAGGTGACGTATTCTGTGTCGTTTCTGTACCCGTGTTGGTGTGTGCGGGTGGCATAATAAGTGACCCCAAAGTAGAGAACGAAATAAAATCGTTTTCTGTTTCACTAAAGCGTCATGACGCAGAAAAGAAAACGGAATAAGTACACACCGGCTGTTGTTGGGTGACGCGCGGGCTTGAAGCGAGTGAACAGGGGCTTCTGCAGAGTTTCTTGGTTGGTGTAATTGGGTCAAAGTTCAACGAAATCATCCACAAACAATCATAACAATCAACACTTTCCGACCGTGCTTTAGGCAGCAGTTTTGGTAAGGCTTACGGTTGAGAGGATTAGACGTGACATTGGTGGAGGGATGCTTGCGGTGTTTGCAGGCTTTACTTCTGCTTGACCACATCGAACCGGTACCGGAATGTATGGGCTACGGCGTGTGCTTTCACACGGGCGCGCGGGGGTCCAATTTTCGTCCTGTAAGCACACGGAGCCTTAAAGTTGGCAGAAGGAGCTGACTTGCTACTTAGCAGAAGCTACTAATTTGATATGACACGGCATATAGCTTTGTCCTGCTTTTTCGTGCCATTTTGCAGTAGCGCAGTCTGGGTTTGGAACATCACAATCGGTGGATTGTCTTGTAGTTGTGCAGGGTGCACAACGAAAGCATGATGGGACAGGTTGTGTGAAGAAGATTGCACCTGAAACCTCACGCCACTAGGCAACCGGAGTTCGGACGGCGTCGTTAAAGGTTTCGGAAAGATTCTTTAAGAAGCACAGCGCAGGAATACGACTTACAGTGTCAATTACATAGCATATATACATGCACAAGAATCAGTGCGCTCGGTTACCAGGACCTAATGAAAGCGAATTAATGAAAACAAAGCCAAGTTGATGTATGTTCGTGTTTTCGTGTTTGAAACGTGAGCTAGGGTTTTTCCGATGGTGAACTGTGTTCTTAGTCACGGTGAATCACCGGTTGCATTCGTTTGTCCGTTGGTCTTTGGTGTCTTTATTTTACGATAATACGTGGTTTACATTTTCTAACTACCTAATAAAGCTAGATAGAATGATTAACATCTTCCAAAGAAACGTTGTTCAAATTTAATCGGTGTAAAGAAATATTCCAACCAGAGTGCTACAAGTCTTTCCTATGGCTTTAGTTAGTCTCGCCAACGTTTACTTTGCCAAGAATTGCTTTTCGAGATTTTTAGCTGAGTTTTCCGCATGAATTAGTATGGCATGTGCTCCACTCCGTGCACCGGCTTTCTCTTCTTCCCGCTAGCGCCACTCTTCGAATGAACAAAAATCTAGACCACTGAACTTTTCCCCTATGTCATTTGTGTCGTTAGATCGGGCCGTAGCCTTCCACCGGTGTCGGTGAGAGTGCTCTGAACGTTCTGTACGGGCAAAACGCGAGAAACCCCGAACAAGGACTCCCTGTTTCACCTGTACCAACAAACACAAACACACATTCAGTGCTGCCGGTCAGAGTGCGGTCATTTTTGGGCAAAAATCAAACATCAAATATGAATATTCAGGCTTGCGGTCGCTGAACGACGAGGTAAGAATGTAACGGCAAAGCGGCAAAACCCTCCCCGTTTTTTTTGGAGCTTTTCTTGTGGTGCGGTTAATGTGAAGAGTTGGTGCCGGTTGCGATAGAATTAGAATATTGTGTTGGAGCTGAAGGTATCGGTTATGTTTTTTCTTCTTTTCTTTTTTTGGGTTGATTTTTCCTCGTAAAACGAAAGACAACGACCCCTGATGACGGAAAAGCCGGCCGGTCCGGTTGAAAGCTTGATGAGGTGTATATGTGTGGATCCGTGTTTGTGCGAGGAAAACCCATTCAAAGTATTTTCCAGCACGATTCATCGTAACCGGAGGAACAGTTTAGGTAATGCTAGATAGCTGATTATGTATATTCCTAGTATTTCATGAGGTTGAGTGCGTTCGAGTAAGAATTTAGAAAAAAAAAATGGTTTGTGAGACTTTACATTCTATTTCATTAAAAAAAACTCTCTTTCGTACGCAAATATTTTATATTCGAGTATGTTCGGGATAAGACAAATAACAAGGAGGGAATGC
Source organism: Anopheles maculatus (assembly GCA_002091835.1). NCBI lineage: Eukaryota > Metazoa > Arthropoda > Insecta > Diptera > Culicidae > Anopheles > Anopheles maculatus. The sequence goes on from KZ063221.1 coordinate 24,782, forward strand.
CTTGGTATTAATATAACTCCCATGCATTTATATTTGGAACGAACATGCGGTGTGAACAATGCGGTGTCAGAAGTGTGTTGGGTAATTCTGATTCAGATTCATGAATCTGAATGAATCTTTGAACTGAATGAATGACTCTGAATCTCTATCATAAAGATTCATGAATCCTTAAAGATTCATGAATCCCCAAAGATTCATGAGTCCTCAAAGATTCATGAATCCTCAAAGATTCATGAATCCTTAAAAAATCGTGTATTCTCAAAAATTCATGACTTTACGCATTCTTTACGCTTCTTGATTTCTATTTTAACTCGTTCGTAGATAATAATCTATAATATTTTTTATGAATGTTTTTTTGCGGGATGTTAACAGGATGATCCGCCGGGAAAGCATATTCATTTCCCTAAACTAAAGTTCGATCTATAGATATTAGTTAACTAAGCACCGGGGTGGCACGGTGGTGAATGCGACAGCGGCGCCGGTCTTCACGGCTGGACCGGGGTTCAAGTCTCATCTGGGCCGTTCCCCCATAATGAGGACTGACTATCCAACTATCCAACTATCGTCAGGCCAAGAAAGAAGAAGAAAGAAGAAAAATCATTTATCATAATCATATCGATTATTATCTACGAACGAGTTATAATTGAAGTCATGAATATTTGAGGATTCACGAATCTTTTGGGACTCATGGATCTTTGAGGATTCATGAATCTTTGGGGATTCATGAATCTTTGTGGATTCATGAACCTTTTTGGAGTCGACTCATGAATTGAATGACTCTTCACTGAAGATTCATATGAATGACTCTTTTGATAAGATTCATTAAGCACAACACTAGTCAAGACGTCATACTTAAAAATATATAAATAAAATGCATTCAATTAAGCAAATAACTAATACAGTATCTTTTTTTTTTCTTTTTTTTTGCAGACTTTTCATCGTGACAACGAAAAGTAAGATAAGCATTGTTTTCTCAGTGCTGCCTAGCTATCCTTACTTTGTTCAGTTTCTATAGGACCGTAGTTTTGGTTTTGCAAAATGTTCCTTCGGACTTGAGCGTTTGCTGGTGAGCTTCCATTGATTTTCTCGTTGAAGCGAACGTTTGTGTGTGTCCGCACTAATATCTCAACAATCAAAGGCTCGGTCCGAGAATCTGTTCCCTCAGCTGTCCTTTTCTTCAGGCTGCAGCCTCACACAATCAAACTGTTGCCGTTGGCTGGCTTCAATCAAACAGAAAAGCGGTAAAGTAATATGGATTGCTGCTGGCGATGTCCGCACCGGTCGCGGACATGGCCATGCACATCGAGGCGTACTGCCAAAAAGGTGGGTGACACACAGAGAGTATGACATAAAGAAAGTGGTTCCTGGACATGCCTTGGTGGGATTTTAATCTACGAATGCGAGGTTTTAAATGAACATGTTGTTGGATGTCGTTAGCTGCAAAAGCTGGGACTGTATAGAATCGCTTGTTTAAATTGTTAAGTGAAACTCTATGAAATGTTATACCGTGAGGCAACTAGATAGCCAAACCTGGGATCGTTCAAGTACACGCAGATAGCAAGTAGGTGCGTCAAAGACAAATAAACAGTCCACCAAGACGAACCACAGCTCCAACAGTTAACGAATATGAAAACCACTGAACTTTAACCAGTGTCAATCCTCAAAAGGTCTGCAGAAGGCTGTCAAGCTACTTTAGGCGAACCTCATTTCGGCTTGTAAAAAAAAAACAAACAAAAAATAATCAAAGCAAACCGTTTAGTAAACAAGCGGACTAACCATTTCCGCTGGTTGCTATACCCTTGGGGGTCGTGTCGTTTCCCTTTCTTTTTATGACGACATACTCCCAAATTTTCTTTTTTCTTCGACCGATTTAAACAGAGCAAAAATGTTCAGGGTTACAGATGGACAGCGTTCCCACACGCACAACGTAACGAAGGTGGATCCGTGCATGTTATGCACACGCGTGTTGATGAGTTTTCACGAACAACACTAAGCTGGTTAATCCGTTACGCATCAGTGAGCACGTATTGCGCTGTTGCAAACCAGGGCCCAGTGCTTATGGGTTTTTGCAAAACATGTGTTGTGTTTATTTAAGTAAATCATGATTGTAAACAAACTGCGTGGACACACCTACGCGGTTGGAAGGTAAAGGCTGTGATGGGTAGCGTGTTTAGCAACAACTGTTTCGAATCTGTTTTCATTCTTTGCTACCCAAATCGGTTTAAATTATTTACACTCGGTTGGGCAAGTCTTGCTTGTGGTAGAGGGCTGTTTAAACGGTTGTTTAGATTTTGTGCATGCAGAGGCCGTTCTTTGGCATGTTTTATGAGTTGTTATTTTTTGTAAGATTTCTTTGACTCTAGACAAACAACTATTTATTTGGTATTTAACTAGAGTTTACTTATACTGAACATTCTCTAGGTCAGACATATTAAACATATAACCTGTGGGCCAGATGCGATGCTCAAGTCCTTTTAATTCTGCCCGCAAAGGAAAGTTGAGACAATCGCCTAGTGATATCTTTCGGGAAGGTATTCTAACAAGCATTTGATATCTTTAATAATGAACTGTGCTAATATTGCTGAACCTGTTAGTGAAACATTAGATAATACTTACACGTTGTGTCTTTCCAAGTGTTGTTGAATATAGAGATTTTAGGACTCTTTGACCTCTTTCGTCTTCCTGACTTTCCAAATTTCTATGAAGAATTACAAAAATGTGGTTAAACTGTGCCCAATTCAGCAATAAAATTTCAGGAAGATATTCTGAAGAATTTGGATGCTATTCGTTGCAGTAGTATTGGGGGTGGCTTGCAAGGCCTCTCCCCCAACCTCCTGTCTCGTCGGAGGGCCTACGCTTCCTAGCTGTTTAAAGTCCCGTAGGAAGCCAGGACAGAAAGGACAGCTAGCCGCCCCCTGAGATGGAGAACAGACGCTAGCTGTCCCCCTCCGCCCAATTTAGCCATATCACCCATCTTCCCAAGGGGTTGCGTTTCCCCGTATACCCAAGCTCAGATATTTGGAGAGACATGTTACCGTTCTATACGCCGGGGACGTATTGAGTCGAAGTAGGGTATGGAGAGCCTTTGTTGACTTTTAAGAGGCGTCGGATCCATACTTTACCAGTGCAGTATTGTTACCACACCAGCTTATAGAACTAACCACGAGCTAGCTGAGTTGTTTGACGATGCAGACATCCTGATGGTTGTCAAAGCCGGAAGGATACGCTGGTTGGGTCACGTGATGAGGATACCGGACTCATGCCCTGCCAGGAAGGTGCTCGTCAGCGACCCGTTCGGCACGAGGCGCAGAGGAGCACAGCGAGCTCGTTGGCTGGATCAAGTGGAGTCAAACCTGAGGGATATCGGATGCAGCCGGGGGTGGAGGAATGCAGCCATGGACCGAGTTTCCTGGAAACGTATTGGACGCCAGACCCTGTCTACAAGACGAGCTCCGTAGGAGCAAACCAGAAAAGAAGAAGAAGAAGATTCTGAAGAATGATCCTGCCAAGAGAAGTTTCTTTTCCTATTTTCCAAGATCTGCCAATAACTTCGCACATAAATCTTAGGTGGAGAACACACGACAGTCCATTTGTAGTCGCATGGAATGACTAGGTCTCTCGCAAACTTCTTCTTCTTCTTCTTCTTTGGCACTATATCCTCGTGAGGTCTTGGCCTGCCAGCTATTGCTAGCTTTCTATGACTAAGTTTTACCCGTAGCTGGATAGTCAGTCCTGCGTACGGGGAGGCGGTCCGCCGGGATTCGATCCCCGGTCCTGCCATTTGAAATCGTCAGTCTGGGTGATTCTTGATTAGAAGCTGACCTTTAAAGTTTATTTGTATATTCTACTTTCTATACTTAAACTTTAGTCGTTTTTACTCTAGGATACACTTCGGATATGCTGTCCTAGTAGGACTTACATCACTAAAATGGATTTGTTTCTTGTGTTACTCTAATGGTCCGGTGGTCGAGACGGTATTGGCGTCGATCTTCACATGCCTGGACCGTAGTTTAAATCCCGCCGGACCGTCTCTGAGTAAGAATCAAGTAATGGCAGGCCAAAACCTTGCGAGGTTATAGAACAAAAGAAGCAGTTACTTAAATATAGCGTCACCAGACGGTTTCTTGGCCGCGCCAATTTATCACGACCAACTTACTAAGTTGAATGCCGGATGTTGAGTTTGGTGCCATTGGAGAATCGGAACTCAAGCCTTGTTCTCTTATCCCAAATTACTCTGCATATACCAGAATCTCGACGTACTCGTTATGGTGCATTGGACACTTTCATAATAATAATCATTATTAACCGCAGTGCTTGTAACATTTAAAGATTAATGAGAGTGTTTAACTGACACAGTTATAATAACGTTTAAGACTTTTTCTTTAAAGTCTCATAACCATTGCAAATGCATTGACAACGTCCAAAGACAGACGCAATAATTTTAACATGATTATTAATTGCCTTGAACACGGCTATTTTCGAGCTTAAATTCTCTTTCCAATTGCAAAATGCAACGTGAAAGTAACTGCCGTTTTATATTTTTGTACTTCCGTTTTCTTTTCTCTGCTCCATCCAGCAACTCACCTTCTCCGATGCCAATTCTCCGCTCGCCCTTCGCACGTCGGAAACTGTGTTCCATTTTACCATAGTTTTGTTTTTTTGCAGACGGTGCCCGTACAGTGCGGTGTGGCATTATTTCACTTCCTGTTTCCAATTTTGCAGACTTCATCTGTCTCACTCTCTTACTCTCTCTCTCTCGTTCTCGTTTGCCGTTGCGTTTGTTTCCCGCAAGTTATCTGAAAACATTCCGCAGCGGTAAAAACGCTTAACCGTAAAATCACATTTCAGCGCAGGCATTTTGCAGTGCACCGCAAAGGGCATTCCTTTTTGGCAAAGCGAAAGGTGCAGCCGTGCAAACCGACAGTGCCGTTGCTCTCTGCACGGTTTATCGTGAAATTTATCGCCACTGCTGCACGGCTGCACCTTTCGCTTTGCCAAAAAGGAATGCCCTTTGCGGTGCACTGCAAAATGCCTGCGCTGAAATGTGATTTTACGGTTAAGCGTTTTTACCGCTGCGGAATGTTTTCAGATAACTTGCGGGAAACAAACGCAACGGCAAACGAGAACGAGAGAGAGAGAGAGAGAGAGCGAAAAAATGGCATTGAGATTTGTATGACACACACGCCAAAGTTTTATAATAAAAATACAGCAGAAAAAAACAAAACAAACGATAAAAAACACATCATGTTTGACCTCGGGTTTGCATCCGGTTCTGGAGAAGGAAGTTTGCGTTACAGTTAGCTTGTTGGTCGCGATCTGGTTCGCTTTCTTTCTGCAGACTTCCGTTCCGGTAGAATAAATGTTTTTTTGTTTTGCAATTCCTTCGTTTCTCGATGAATCTGGTTTGGTTTTTTGTTGTCCAAACGTTCTTTGCTTCCGTTTGTTTTTTGTTGTTGCGATTTTTATCTGTTCCAAATGATTGTATTTTTAACACAACTCTCAAACATAATTTAATTATGAATTTAAGCGCTTTTATTTATATTATTTTAATTTATTTTTTTTTATCAAAGTTTCGGATTGTTATAATTTTTTTTATTAAAACAATACAGTTTAATAAATAGTTTAGTAAATAGCTAGTTGTTGTATACTCACTCTAAGACCACTTACCTCTAGTGTGGAAGTAAGTTTGGTAATAAGGTATTTGTTTGGAGTAAGAATGGATCCTAGGTACTATAACTTAGAGGTACGAAAAGTATTTGACAGAATAACAATTTGTTGTAAATTGATGTCTCTCACTTTGTGTTGCCAAATTAATTGCGCAAATGTTTTGGTAGTGACATCCCAGTTGAGTTTAATAGTTAGTCTTAGCGAATTTGAAAACCATATTCCTAGGATTTTAACTTTCAAGTCGGTTGTAATCCAGGATATTACAATTTGGCGCCAGATGCTGCACAAAATGTGTCAAACATTTGCTTGATTTCTTCGATTGTTTTTTGCTTGCTAATTGTAACTATGGATATGTCATCCGCATATGCATTTATAGCGTCGAATTGATTATTGCATATTTCTTCTAGTCTTTCGAGAAGGGGATGAAGACAGATTGCAAACAAATGCATGGCCATTGGGTCGCTCTGACGAACTACTTTTCTAATGTGTATTTTCGGTTTTAAACTACCATTGATATGCAAACGTAAATAAGAAATAAGAATTATGTTTATGAAAATTGGATTTATACCTAGACTAAGCATAACAGCTGATATCACGGAGATGCAGCACTCGAACAGGAAATTCATCAAATCATTACTGAGGTATGGGATAGCGAATCGATGCCTTGTGATTGTAGTCTTGGCATTATCTACCCCATATACAAGAAGGGGGATAGGCTAGAGTGCAGCAACTACAGGGGTATTACGGTGTTGAATACCGCCTACAAGATTCTCTCCCTAGTCATACAAGATAGACTTATCCCATTCGTTGAAGAGATAGTTGGAAACTATCAGAGAGGATTCCGAAACGGAAAATCAACCACTGACCAGATATTCACCATGCGGCAAATCTTGGAGAAGATGGCGGAGCAGCAACTACACTCCTACATAGGCAGGGTAAAACTATACGACGCAATGAGTTCATTCGGAATCCCGGCCAAGCTTACCAGGCTTGTACGTATGACAATGACCAACATCACATGCCAGGTGAAGGTGGATGGAAAACTCTCAGGGCCCTTTGCTACTACCAAGGGTCTGCGCCAGGGAGACGGGCTTGCTTGCCTCCTATTCAATCTGGCGCTAGAGAGGGCCATCCGAGACTCGGAGGTGGAAACTTCGCGGGCCATCTTCTATAAGTCACTCCAGATCTTGGCATACGCTGATGACATAGACATCATTGGTTTGAGGCTCTCCTATGTAGCAGAAGCTTACCAAAGGATCGAGCATGCGGCACGGAACCTCGGGTTGGAGATCAATGAGGCAAAAACCAAAATGATGGTGGCATCAGCAGCGGTCCTGTTAACAAACAGTGATTTACGCAGGAGTGATGTACAGATAGGTGATCGCACCTTCGAAGCCGTCATCTATCTGGGGTTAAAAAACAGCACCGGCAACAACATAGTTGCGCGCTGCCAAGGGCTGCCAACCGGTCATACTACAGCCTGAGGAAACTTCTCCACTCAAAATACCTGTCGCGACGGACGAAGCTGGGACAGTACAAAACCTTTATAGTTCCAGTACTCACATACGCCTCTGAGACATGGACTCTGTCCAAAACTAACGAAACCCTCTTAGCCGCGTTCGAGAGGAAGATGCTCAGAAGGATTTTTGGCCCCATATGTGTGGAAGGACAATGGAGGAGTCGCTACAATGACAAGCTCTACGAGCTGCACGGTGATCTCACCATCGTGCAGCGAATTATGCTCGCCAGGCTCCGGTGGGCTGGTCATGTCATGAGAATGGCACCGGACGGCCCAGCCCGTAAAGTCTTTTTAGGCCGTCCACATGAACAGAGGAGGCGTGGTAGGCCCAAACTGAGATGGAGTGATGGCGTTGATACGTCCGCCAGAACGGCTGGGATAATGGATTGGCAAGTTGTGGTTAACTCTATCGAAAGCCTTTCAGAGATCAAAGGATATGAGTTTTCCTGTTTGTTTCTTTTCGTTAATTTCCAAAACTGTGTCTTTAATCGATAGAACAGCATGGAATATGTTCTTGGATTTGTTACTAAAGTTTTTTGATGTAGTTAAAACGTCGTGTTCATCAAGGACTTTTGTTAATCTTGCTTTAAGTACTCTACTGAGTATTTTGTAATCTGAAAAATCGTGTTGTAAAGCAAGCGACTATACTACATAGTTCAAAAGTTTGTTACAGATATTTTCTATTTTATGTTGTTGACAGTATGTTTTAGCTGTCATGTGCTTTCGTTGATTATTTTAGTGATTAATTTGGAGTGAGTTAGCATTACGACAAGATCTCACGATAAAGTTCATTCAGCGAGTTTCATTTCTTGAAAATAATTTCGATTTGAGCTTCTTGATCTTTCTCTTGAAGCATGATTACTATAGTTTCTTAATGCTAGATAGTTTCTTTAATTCTTATTTTATTCTATATCAATCTGTTTTTTTTCTCATCTTAAAAACATCTTTTATTACTGTTAAAGCATTTCTTTTGATAACTCAGCACAGTAGAATTGGAAGAAGCACCATAAATTAGATTAATGTGTGCATATATTTTTCATTTTCTCCATCGAAACGATACCACAAAATTTATTTTAAACAGACGGTCTATCGTGTCCACATGATCTCCCCATCGCGATTCGCGCGCGCGCGCGCGCTCTTCTCCATGGGAACTGTCGCCCTTGAAAGCCACAGTGGTCCGATCGGAAGAAGTCTTCGTAACGTTTCGGTTGTTGCCGCTCGTATGGGTCGCCGTTTTCCTATCGGTCTGACCTTATCGTCTATCCATCTTCGTTTACTCATCTTCCGTTCGATAGACCGAAAGCATCAACATCACGCTGCGCTCCGTGGTCCGTCGGTGTTGGTCGGATGGGAGGAACGCGTTGTTTTGGGGAGAGAATATTACAGTTAGATCTGCCTGTTGTCGCAAAACTGTGGCTGTGACTTGATACATTTTTGCTTGAGCTTGTTTCTTTTATGCTCGTTGGTTGTACGATCATATGCTGAGAATTACGCTTCTCCAGCGTTAGTCGACGTTTCCCGAATACCAGGAGACATATTAAGGCGTGAGTTTAATAGAGTTCGAGTCTCAGATTTTACATAAGATATCGACAAGCAAAACTCTGATGCAATTTTGTTTTTCTCCATAAAAGCATAAATTATTGCGAAATTCAATTGAAGATGAAGCATGCACGGTAACCTCATTTCTAGTGCACCTTACAAAACAACAACTAATGGCAAGAAAAAAAACACCAAGAAGCCACATTTCCAATATGGAGAAGAAAAAAAAACTTGTTTCATTCACCGCCACAAGAAGAGTTTTCCATTGCTTGGCCAGAAGGATCCGCGCTGGTACAGAACGATAAAAGAAAACTAAACTCCCCTTTTTCACCACCGCCCGCTGACGGTTTTTGCAATAAGGGATGAGCGAACCAGCAAAAAAAAGAAAAGAAATGGCCCGAGGGAAACAAAAAAAAAAAACGAGTTGATCTTCGATCCGGTAACCCAGATTCATGACGGACGCTTACGTTGAAGCCATATTTTTTTGCCCATGAAGGATAAATATAGGAAGAACAACGGCAGCAACAACAAAAACTCGACCTTTTCGTGCCGACTTCAACGCTTGCGCAGCGGCAAAACCGTTTATTGGCTAGCGGGACCGGGACTGTCGTGTCGTTTCTGTTTTGCTGAGTTGTGATTTAGAATCAAGGGCAAGCTTTTCTTTAATAGATAAAAGAACTGAAGAAGTTTCTACATCTTTTATTATAAGTACAGTGTTGAAAATATCGGGCGATGAAAATTTGTTCCCCAAAAAACCTTATCACACCCTTTACACCTTCGCCTTGTTTGCTCGATATCGATGGGTCGTAATATTTCACACCTTGCCATTTACCACTGCCTTTCCTCTACCTCCATCCTTTACCCGTATCATCCGTATTCGACCATATGGTCGTCACCATTTTCGCTCTAGCTTTCGGCATCCAGAATAGAACTGCTCGAAAAGTCAAGAAGAATAGCTCCGGCCGGCCGAGCCTTTCCGAAACGCTTTAATTTCGTCCCATAAATCATCATCGCTCCACACGAACAGGAAAACGCTTTCGTACCGGGCGCGCCGACTGCACCGGAGCACCCGGTGGGTAACTCGTTGCGTTAATCTTGCGTTCGCCTTGTCTTTCGTTTTGCTTTGTCTCGTCGCTTCCCTTACGGTGCGCGGTTGGCAATGGGGTTTGGTACAGCTCGTGTGATGGTGGTGTTCTGCTCGTAGATCAGTAGATCGATTTTCTTCGGTGCATAAATTTCGTCTCGCACCTCTCTCGTAGCAATCATCGATGCACCGTGGTTGCTGCGCGTTTCTCACTTACTTTAGAGAGAGAAAAAAAAAGAAAACGAAAAAATGGCCGATGTTCATCTTCATCATGATTGTTTGCGCCAGTCGCCAGTTTTTCCACTAGGGTAGGGTAGGTGTTTTCACGGTCTCGAAGAAGTTTGCACGAGTTCGCCGAAGATGTTTGCGGGAATGTTGGTGGCAGTAAAGGGGGGGGGGGGGGTGGAGTT
>KZ063221.1:35056-46304 GCA_002091835.1 Anopheles maculatus
GGGGGAAAGGGGGGGGGGGGGGTATGAATCGGATGGAGCGGTTTGATATAAATCACGGCCATTGCTGTGCCCGTGCAAGATGCGATGCTGTCGGGATGATTATCTGCCTATATTTATACTTTTTTTTTCTGCTCTCCTGCACCATTCTGATTCTGATCACTTGGCGTTGGTGCAACGAACGAAAAAGGGTAATAATGAAAGACGGCGTACCCCATTGCGTTAGTGGTTTGTGAATATTTTGTTGTTGTTTTATGTTGTGTCATGCAAAGAAGGTTTTCCTCACAGGCGAACGAATAGTTGTTGGAGCTTGAACTCCTGCAAGTCAATATCGCTTAGAATGATAGAGCTGAACTCATGTTTCGCTCTTGCTAGCTCAAGAAACATTTTAAGATTTATCATAGTTGTTGCAATGCTGTTGGTGTCATTTTGTTAAGACTAATTTTACGTCTAATGTCGAATATTGTCAGTAAACGCCAAGTAGATGCTATCTATACGGATTTTAGAGCAGCTTTTGACAGTTTGCCTTATAGGCTATTGTTAGCAAAACTGGAGAAATTACGCTTTGGCATTCCAATTCTAGTCTGGATGAGGTCGTTTTTAACAAATCGAACTTATTCAGTCAGACTTGGAGGGTCAGTTTGTGCACCTTTCTTGGGCTTGTCTGGTGTTCCCCAGGGCAGTGCCCTTAGCCCAATCTTATTTGTTGTTTTCGTGAATGACTGTGTCAATGTTCTTCCACCTGAAGGGCGTCTTTTATTTGCCGACGATTTGTCTACAAAACTACCTTGACCTTGTAGGTGTTCGTCTAATGGATTGGTGCTATGCCCTCCTAAGTGTTGTTGTCGTCTCTTTCGGTCGCGTATCTCGTGGCATAAAATGGGACTACTCTTTGTGAGGCACAAGCATTAGTAGAAAGACTTCCGTGAAGGATCTAGGTGTCTGGTTGGATGAAAGTTTATCCTTCAATGAGCACATAGACTACGTAACTAATAAGGCAAACAGGTCTCTTGGCCTTATCACTAGAATTACCTCAGAAATTCGCGATCCTCTATGTCTCTAAGGCACTGTACTGTTGTTGGGTGCGTTCTATCTTGGATTACGCAAGTATTGTCTGGACCCCGGCTGGAGTAACCGCTATGCAGAGAATCGAGAGAGTGCAGAGGAAATTTACGCGTATCGCTGTCCGTAGATTTCTACACGGATACTCTGCTCCTGTGCCCTCTTATTCTCTCCGCTGTCGATTGTTTGGACTATCAGAAATGAAGTCCCGTCATTCCCATGCGCAGTCTTACTGCATCGCCTGTTTGCTTTCCTCCGAGATTGATGCCCCTTTTCTCCTTTCCTCATTACCCCTTTATACTCCATCTCGAAGACCTCGTGATAGACCTCCCATTCATATCCTTCGCCGTCGTTCGGTTTTTGGTCAGAATGATCCATGGCTAAGAGCATGTTCGGAATTTAACCGCGTACACCATCTTTTCTGACTACAATCTACATTTCAATATGGCTGACCAAAAGTTGAAAACAGCTGCAATAATTATGCAATTGCAATGGGGATACCGCACCATTAAGATCGCAAGATCTTGATGGATGTCTCCTTAAGATCGTTTCCGATTGAAATAGTATGAGCGAAACCCTTTCAAAATTAATAAATCTTTGTAAAATGGTAAAATACAGCGTTAAGAGCAGCTAATACGTGATACCATGCAAAATTATTGAAGTTTTATGGGAGCAATGATGAAGACTGTATAATCTTAAGAAGATAAACACATGAACTGTCAAAATCCTTCAGCAATGTAAACAAACAGAGCTGATGCAGTTGTGCTGAGGAGGTTGTTCGAGAGGATTAAACCACTGATTCTCGTGCCTTGGCATCTTTTTTCGCTTGAAATTACTACTGGATTTAATTTTTTTTCCACTTGTCACACATGATGGCTATAAACAAACACAGCAACATAGCAATTGTGGTGACACTACTTCAGACAATCTTAAGGGAACTGTTTGCGCTTTCTCAATGTGTAGATGTTGGCACGCCGGAGGTTCAGTTGCTACTGTTTATTCTATTCTCATTCTCTCTATTCGCTCTATTATACTATAATACTATAATTTAATACTTATACTATAATTCATTGTGCCGTTGAATGCATACATTTTGGCGTATTACATGCCTTAATGCAGTCTTGATGATCTTAATATGTGTTATGAGTGGCTTCTTGATCTTAAGGCATGGACATATGCGCTTAATATAAGTAAAGAAAAGACTTATTATTAATAGTTGATTTTAAAACAAACAGTCTTTAACTGGTTTTATGAATAATTTTAATACAATCATGAAAGCGCTTTTAAGTTTGCATTTCATTTGACATACATTCTAGGCTTAAGGATAACTCTTTCAGTCCGCTTCAAAACGTTTTAGAGCTTATAAAAATATAAAAAAGCTGTTAGACATCATAAAAAGTCATAACAAAACTATTTAGATTTGGTACACCCATGATAAAACTTTAATAAAACATGTTTGAGAGTAAAAGGCATAGGAATTGTTTCTTGGGAGTCAGCATAAGTTCATCTCGTACAATCCAGAATGAAAGTATAGTTTCGTATCGTAGCGTTTTGCTAATTACAACGACTCCGAAGAGCATAGCTAATTAGAAAATTGAACATGGTTTGTTGTAATGAAGCCATCCATTAACTTTTATACTCAACGGTAAATAACGTACCATTACCATTCTGTCCAGTTGGGGTGCCTCCGCGTTCTTTCGCTTAGAGGGAGGTTTAAAAATTTTTGCATTAAACTGTGACGAATAAAACGTTGAATTGGTCGTTGAACGAAAAAACGAGGTCAGCCGTGGGTCCATGTTTGTTATCAACCGGCATGGCAAATTGCTAGCAAAAGAGCTCATTTGGCTAGCGCTACCGTTGGGGATGAGCAGTACTCCTTATTGAGAGGAGCGCGCTGTACATGGTTGCGTGCCGGTGGTAAAGATTAGCTTCCGTAAATTGGTCTGCTTCATATGGGTGCAAGAATGGGGGAAAGGATATGACAATAGGGTTTGAAACCGTTCCGGAACGAAAGCGCAAACCGTTACGCGCTGCGTCAGGAAGAAGTTCGGTACGTGCGGACCCATCATACAAGTTCGCACAGAACGGCTTTATCGCGTTTCGGCCGTCTTTTAGTTTACTTTTTATGAATTTTATACCCTTACACACACACAGACACAGACACAGACACAAACACCAATTCAATGAAAGAAAAAAAAGAGAGACCCAATACCGATCATCTTGTAACGCTCAGTCCGTAGCAAAACGCGCACCGTAACGAAAGACTTGAGCGCAAGACGACGAACCCCGTTCCGTGCGGGTACGATCGCCTCTAATGCTTGCCGGGGTTGTCATATCTTCCGTCAACTGAAGTATACGTGGGGGGTTTTTTTGCCTTGCCGTTGCCCTATCTTTTTTCTCCCCCCTCCTTCTCCTCCTCCTCCCTTCCAGCAATGGTTGCCGAAAACGAATCTCCCGCTTTCCCGAAACGGAACAAAATCCCGTTCTTCGCTGCACTGTAACGCCCGGTACGCGGGTTGGCAATTGATGGGGTCGTGGGTCGGGCAATGGATGCTGCTTCGTGATGAGTGACTATTCTGCTTCATCATTGCCTGTAAGTGTGTGTGTGTATGCGGGCGAACAACATCTACGCGTCCGAAAAAGGAACACAATGTTTCACGGTTTCGTCGGGAACGGGGCGGATTTATCGGGCAATTTCGGTGCGGGGCCAAGTAACGCTTAATGAAACGGCCTTCGAGTCAACCGGTATGGAATGCAAATATCATATTAGGTTCCGTTGCGCGCGTGCTTTTCGATTCGACATACCCGCCCAGGGGAGCTAGAAAAGTGTGAGCATCCTGCATGAATGTTATGTCACATTGCTGCGTGTCCTTCTTCTCACGGGAGTGGAAAGTATGCTAAGCCCAACGATTGTTTACTTACATACTTTGACTGTTTATTACTAACTTTAAATACAAAGTGGACAAATTTTTAACGCACAAAAGGTCGACCAAGACTTTAACATTGATTAAAATGTGCAAAAAAACCCATGGAATATCATGGTTTGACCATGTTAAAGATTCAATGTTCTTTGTAGCGTTCTACGTATTGTTTGTAATTTTGAATTTGTGTTCCTAATATATTAAATATATTTCACTATTTATTAACAAAAAAAAACGCACAAAGCCACGGCGTACTAATAGAAGAATAACGTAATTGTTTGCTGCAAGGACACCGTCTGCTAGAGGTTCGTAAAGTGAGCACCTCAACCTACTGCAAAAATGACGTGCTGCTTCCCTTTTATCACTTCCTGGAGCTACCTGGATCCTAGCTAGTGCTTCCTCGTGAACAGCAGACCTGAACACTCAACACCTTCAGTTGTGCACAAAGTGAAACAAATCAACGCGCGCTGATCGTTTCCTACACTTCCATTTTGTGCCCCCCCCCCATATCCCAGGTACCGCTCAGATGCTCAGGCATGTTTTGCGGGGTCAGTCGTTCCGTCACACCTTCTCGCCGGTCCAGGATTGCATGTGCCTTCCCTTTACCAGGGCACTGCATTTGTTCGCAATTCGTCCCTCCGGGCGTATAGATGTGGTCGCCGCAGTGCAACAGCAGACAAAGCGCAGCGAATAAATCGTGCTCCGTGGGATGGGGATAGGGAAACCCGTGTGTAGCGTTTGCCTTTTATGAGATCGCTCTCTCTCTCCCTCTCTGTCCCTCGCTCTCTTCCTACCGAACGCAAACTGACACTGGAGAGCTGCCTTTTGGGCTACTTGGGACTGATCTACCCTACTGCAAAAATGACGTGCTGCTTCCCTTTTATCACTTCCTGGAGCTACCTGGATCCTAGCTAGTGCTTCCTCGTGAACAGCAGACCTGAACACTCAACACCTTCAGTTGTGCACAAAGTGAAACAAATCAACGCGCGCTGATCGTTTCCTACACTTCCATTTTGTGCCCCCCCCCCCATATCCCAGGTACCGCTCAGATGCTCAGGCATGTTTTGCGGGGTCAGTCGTTCCGTCACACCTTCTCGCCGGTCCAGGATTGCATGTGCCTTCCCTTTACCAGGGCACTGCATTTGTTCGCAATTCGTCCCTCCGGGCGTATAGATGTGGTCGCCGCAGTGCAACAGCAGACAAAGCGCAGCGAATAAATCGTGCTCCGTGGGATGGGGATAGGGAAACCCGTGTGTAGCGTTTGCCTTTTATGAGATCGCTCTCTCTCTCCCTCTCTGTCCCTCGCTCTCTTCCTACCGAACGCAAACTGACACTGGAGAGCTGCCTTTTGGGCGGTCGCCTCCGGCCTTGCTTCGGCTCTGTATCGCACACACACACATTCGTTGCACATTGCTTCGCCGTGTTCTATGCGATGATTCTAGTCCACGAAAACAGACCTGTTTGGTTGGCGATTGCATCCATCGCACACAGGACAAAGTAAAGCAATTTTAACACACAGACATATACACATACTCCCCATACGTTGTGGTACGCACACGTCAGATTTGGATGCTGGCGTTGAGCTCTGGCAAAGGGTGGCAAGGTTTACAACGAAACCACTCCAAAAACGGGTCCGTGCCTTGCAAACCTTTCGAAACTGTCGTGCTGGGGTTGAATGTGTCCGCGTGTGTGTGTGTGTTTGATGGTGATGGTACGCTATGGCAACGCAAGCACGCTCTTAAAACGGCTCTCAACTGTCGAGATCGCGAAGGCAGCGAAACGAGCAACGCGGCCGTTTTTTTGCGAAAGCCCGTACGAGACGCAAACCATATGGCCGGCATCGACGGTACCTTCGCTACGTCTTAGCGTCTTAGATGTAAACGCTATGTGGCGTGTTCCAACTATTATGCTGCGGCGTGTACCGTACCGAAAGGTTGATATATTCCCGAGGGGTTTCCGCGCGCTGGATCTTGCTTACGAGCTGACTCCACCCAGAGCGTTCGAATGGGAGTTGATGCTTATTATAAAGCGTATGCGAACGTTGCTCTTAAAAATGAATATGCTCGTCGCTGAATTATAGCAAGCTTAACAAGTCTAGCAACTTCTCTTTTTATTATGAAATGTATTACAAATTGATATTTGCTTAACACACCAATCTATTTACTTTTGGTGGGACCTTATTTGCGTGTTGTATTATGAACTTTTCGGACAGTTGTGAAAAGATTAATTCATTTTGTAACAGTAGTATCAGCAACGGAAGACCATTAGAAGTAATGAGAGTCAGTCCACCGGAAAAAGACTACGTTTGGCTACCCATGCAAATGTAGCCTGTTTTGTGCACCACTTCCTATTCGCCTTCCTCTTACTCTACGACACCAAACTTGCTACCAAAGCTTTGGTGCCGTTTGTATGCTACACCTTCGCCAATGCGCTCCACAATTCCTTCATGTGTACCCTGTGTGCTGTGCATACACCTTTTTTTTTTGTGTGCGCTAGTTTAATTCCTTGCACACCATTCTCCACCACATGGGAAGGAGATGGTTGCCCCGATCACGCCCTGTTTTACGTTGTCTGTGTTTTTTTTTGGTGTTGGTTACTTTTTCGTCCCTTGCATCGCTTGCGCAACAACAACGGCACAGTGATGGTCTTTCGCTAGGTCTAAGTCTAGGCTTCAGGGTGAGCGGGAGAAGAACCAAAAACCACGAGCTTTAAAGCTGCTGAGTTGCCCTGAGGCGACTACTTGGGGAGTTTATGTTTTTCTCGTTCGTTTTTTTTCCCCCACTTACAAAGCGCGCTCAATTTCCGCCCGTACCATTTCCTTTCGCTCGGGGAAGGTTTTTGCTGGTGTTGTTGATATTGGGACTGTTTAGGGTAGATCAGTCCCAAGTAGCGGTTAGCGCTAATATTTTGCGTGTCACATAATTTGCTAGTTTTTAAAAAGGTAGGGTTTCGGTTAGATTTATATTACGAGACGACTGGTAGGTTTTCGTTTAAGGAGCCAAATGGCCTCGCTTTCTTCGACCGATCGTCTTCGGCTCACGTGGGTACGGAAGGGTGCATGATTTACGACAAAATAAAAGGGCATCGGCCATCCATCTTGACCGGGATGGTTTCGTTCGGTGGCCGAAAAAGGAGAAATCTTGCGTGGCGTGTCTCGCTAGAATACGCCTTTCGGTCGAACCAGAGACGAGAAAGTGAATTAGACGCGCAACGGTGTCGTGTCGCAATCGGTAACCTCTGTCCCTGAAAGGATGGTGAAAATTTTTGGGGTGAAAAGTGATGCTTCCAGGACAAACGTAGTTCTGGGGGCAGACGTCATGCTGGACAGCAGTATTAATAGTAGGGGAAAAAATATACACAAACACACACACACACACACATACAGATATATTACCAGAGATACATCCTAAAATCGTGAGTGGAGGCGTTCGGCCAAAGGAAACTGGTGTGAAAGTTCCTCACGTCATCGGGCACATCCCTGACGTTGCATGTACAAAAACGAGGTCGATCAGTACGGGGGAGGTTGCTGCTTTTCCTTCCTCGTTTTGTTGAAGGGAGGAGTTCCGGCTCCATTGTCAAGCGATGTTCAACCGGACAGCGACGATCGTGCGCTCACGTTTTTTTTTTTGCGCCGTCGGCAATAGAACGAAATCTTTTCAGCGTTTGCCTGTACGACTATTTGTTTGGGAAATTGTTTTCAAACACTCGTACCGTTCGCGTTAATAAACGACGCGAAATGCGGAGGTTATTGTGCAGTTGATAGCTACAAACGTGCTAAAACGTGATTTGTATCCTGGTCACGGCACCAGCCTTGTTGCAGCACAAACAAACAAACAAAATCGGAACACAGATTCGAACACAGACTTGTGTAGCGAAATATTACATCAATCTTAACAAACTGTTTGACTGAGGTACATTTTAGCCAGAAAGAAGGTACAATGTACGACAAAAAAACAACAACAGCACAAAAAAAAAAACAATAAAAACGAGTTGCTAGGTCAGTTAGCCACTTAGAACGCAAGGCAAAATGCATTCTGTTTGGTGTTTGAAAGATTTGGATCCATTCCTGGAAGTCTCAGCATCCACCTTTAAGATGCGAAAACTAAAAAAAACCCACACACACACACTCGCAAATTGATCGGGATATTCGCATACAAGAACCACTTGAAAATGACAACGTTTTGTTACTTTTGTTTTTTTTTGTTGCTGAGCATCAGAACGGACACATTGTGGGCTTGGCAAAGGGCTGTGATTGATTGACAATTTCCTGTGTTTGTTTCGCTGAAAACCTGTTCACCTTACCGTTTTTTTTTGCTGCTGACAAAGTGAAAAGACAAAAGATAAATGAAACAACAACCATCAGGTCAGGTAGAGTCCGAGAATGGAAAAGGATCTTCTCCGGGTTTAGAACCCTAATTAATTTCTCTCGCACCGATTGCATCGGTTCCAGGGTCCATCTTGATGGGGTCGGGGCACGGTCGTTTCGTGTTTCGTTCCCATCTTTACCTGGAGCTGCTAAGAGCACAACATAGTGCGAAATTACCTTTTGAGAGATTCTTTATTTTTGCAATCTGTGCTTTTGTTGCTGGTTGTCAGGAGTTTAAGAACTTTGGGAGCGCATCATCCTTGCGCATTGGAGCATCATCGTTACCACCCACGATCGGCGATATTGCAGAAAAATTTGTAATAGCAACAGATGCTTAATTAATCTTAAGCTGTTGGAATATTCTTAGGAAGATTTCAAGTTTTGGAGGCCTTGGTTTGCCAGTTTTGCCTTGACATTGATGGTTTTCTTAAGTGAGCTATAGCAACAGTTGTTCCCATTCCAAAAATTGGTAAAGATTTGAATCAAGCGTGCAACTACAGGCCCATTAGCTTATGGAACTGTTTTAGCAAAATATTCGAAAAAATCATTGCTACGAGATTAAGATCATACTCAGAAATATGTAACATCATCTTAAATTCCCAGTTTGGCTTTCAACCCGGTCTGTCCAGGACTCATCAACTACACAGCCATAGCCACAAGTAGCAAACTCTCCAAATCAATTATTAAAACTCTAAACAAGTCATTACTGATCTGTCAAAAATACTGCAACAAATGGAAATTGAAGATCAACCCTAATAAGTCCGAAGCCATATTATTCACTCGATTCACCAGCAGACGCAAAACACCAAATAATAATCTGCAATTGAATGGAATAAATATACCAGGTTAAGTACCTAGGCATGACTTTAGATAAAACTCTCACCTACAAGCCACATAGTGATGGGAACTCCGGAGTGAATTCACGAATCCACTCCGAATCCACATGTTGAAAACTGACTTCGAATCCGATATAATTCCGGATTCGACTCCAGAGCTCCGGAGTACTCTGATCGATTCCGGAGCACTCCGGAGCTCCGGAGTACTCCGATTGTATCCGGAGTACTCCGATCGAATTCGGTTGACTCCGATCGAATCCGGTTGACTCCGGAAACGGAGAAACACGTAATAATTGTTTTAAAAATGGAAAATTCCTTCACATCAAACCCCCCCGGTCAACACACTGCATACATTGAGTCCGATCCAGAGTCCAATCCAGACTCCGATCTGGAGTCGATCCGGAGTCGATCCGGAGTTGATCCGGCAACTCCTGGAGACGGATCGATCCGACTCCGGTGTTTGCTTCATTTTGCCCAACACTAAAGCCACATATTGAAAACCTTATATTCAAATGCGAAAAGATATACCGAAGTCTCTCTTCTTCTTCTTCTTCTTCTCCTTTGGCACTACAACCTCGTGAGGTCTTGGCCTGCTATTTCTAGCTCTCTGTGACTTTGTTATCCGTAGCTGGATAGTCAGTCCTGCGTATGAACCCCTTGCGTAGACCTGCAATAGCATATGGATTCCCAGTTTGGAACTCTTGTGCTAAAACACACAAAATGAAAGTACAAAGGATTCAAAATAATTTTCTAAACACCTTCTTGAACGTTCCCCCCTTGGTACAGAACTAGCTATATTCATGGAATCTGCAATATTGAAACTATCGAATCCTTCGTAGCAAACCTGAACTACAAATATATTTCAGAAGCCAGAAATAGCCCAAATGCCACTGTACTGGAATCCTGCTTTCGTTCAGAACTATAACCACCTCTTTACATCCTCTCCCACTTGCCCTTACCCACCACCCTCACTCACTGTAGAGATATCTAAATTAAGATAAGTTTTCCCACTCAAAATGCAATCTCCACTAAAGGAAGTAAACTATAATAAAGTCAGCTGAGCTTAGAAAAAGTTTAGATAAACTGAGGAATTATCTCCTTCAATAAAACCAACCACTACTACTACTACTACTTAAGCGAGCTATGTGTGGTCACGGCGTGTCCGAATACGATTTGGTACAGGTTCTGCAGTGTGAAGGACTTGAGTCGCAAATGACTCGCTCGTCTACAACCATTTTTAACCTTAAAAACGATGTCTGTTTCTTCATCATTATCATCATCCACTTATTATTTTTCTTCTACTTCTGCTCTTCTTCTAAATATTTTTATTATTTTACTATACAGTAGTAGAAGAATTAGGCCAACTCTGGCTTCGTTGGTCTTTTATTTTTCTACTTTTCCGGAGAGAATATCATCTGCCAGTCCTACCGTTTAAAGATCTCTCCTAGAGGGCCATAGAGACTTCCAATAGGTCACAAAGTCAATGGGCCGCGTCAATCAGGTTTCATCCCCTATGTTTACCTTTTCTATTTTTATGTGTTTATTTGTTATCATATTTGAATAAAGTTTTATATTTCTTCAAGCATTTCTTACTCATTTTTTTTAATATAATCGGAACGCAAAGCCTTTTTCCTAAGACTTTTTTTATATATTAATATTTGCTAGTTAAATAGACTTTATTCGCTTCATTACCTAGATCGCTTAAAACACGCCATTTAAAATGTAAAGTAACAAATAAAAATGGCCATTACACAAATCGAGCGTTTAAAGCGATTCGGGCAAAGGGTGGAAAAAAGGGGGAGAACTTGTGGAACATGAATTTCCAGCAGTTTGCTTGTTTTCTGAAAAAAAACAGCGAAAATAGCCCCATTAATTGTTTAAAACGAGCGAAGATGCTCACCCTAATTGGAAAACAACCCAAAATGAAGCAATTAGAAAGGAACGATCCGGAACTGTGGCAACGGAACGAAGTAGCCACCGGAAAGGAAAGGGATTACGGTTTCAATTATTTGGTGGAGGAAAACAAAAAAAAAAGGGAAAGCAATCCGGAGGGGGGGGGGGGGGGG
>KZ063221.1:50615-69941 GCA_002091835.1 Anopheles maculatus
ACTCACTCACTCACTCACTCACTCACTCACTCACTCACTCACTCACTCACTCACTCACTCACTCACTCACTCACTCACTCACTCACTCACTCACTCACTCACTCACTCACTCACTCACTCACTCACTCACTCACTCACTCACTTGCTCACGTTCTGTTCCGATTTCTAACTCACTCTTTGCGGTTTATACTCAATCACTCACTCTTTTCATATTATAATTACTCTTTTCGGTTTTAACACACTCTTTTCATATAATAATTACTCTTTTCGGTTTTAACTCACTGTTTTCATATTATAATTACTTTTTTCGGCTTTTACTCACTCTTTTCATATTGGAAAGAGTAATTACAATATGAAAAGAATGAGTGAGTGAGTATAAACCGAAAAGAGTGAGTTAGAAGTCGGCACAGAGAGTGAGTGAGTAAGTATAAAGAGTGATTAAGTTAAAAGAGTAGAATAAACTCTTCGTGCGGATTTGAAACCATACTTTCACTTGCGTTATTTAACTCACTCACTCACTCTTACTCAGTGTACACATCTCTAGTATAAATGTGCTTAAACTATTAGGAATTTCAACGCCTGCCGAAATATCAGTGTAAAGTATATATCTAGACAATATAAACTTTAAAATACGGTATTATATTATTTAAAATATTTCGTTTTCATTTCTAAAACATCGGTGATTTGGGCTGACTTAATCGGAGAACACAACCAACATGAACGATTTTCGAGCATCTGGTTGGATTTGGCTTTAGGCGCTAGCTGAAGTTGAGCCTCGAAACGTCAAACACTTGCTTAGGTCATCCCTCAATAAAAAGAATACTGTCCACAAACATAGCAACGAAAGAAAGGCTTGATGTTCTGTAAAGAACATCCTCGGGACGTAACCAACAACATTTGGAACACCGAATACTATCTCTGCTTCTCATAATCATTATACTTAACTGCACTATCATTATTGCTTCAATTTGTCTACTTCAAACAAACAGATTGAGCAAAACCTTCTTTTGCGAAATCAATCACAATCAAAATGGAAATAAATGCTACCTTAAACAGTTAAACAAGTTTGTAAACATCATGGCGTCAAATACATTTCCCAATTTTCTGAGTTCCTTTACACAGTGCAAGTCATAGCTTGTTACAAATAGAGAAAGGACGCTTAAAAAACATCGCTTTCTCAACCGATCCGTACTATTGAAACACCATCTCGCACACGAAGACGTTGCCAATCTAATTCCACCTGGAAGAGCTCTCCTAGCGTCATCGGTCGGGTGGAAAGAAAAAAAACCAAGCTCTCCAAAATTCGACAGGAACACTTTCACACGACGTAACCTATTGTGTCCAGGTTTCCGCAAACCGAGCGCAAGAAGCAACCCAATTGAGATCGAACATCTCGCGTCGCACGGCCCATCCATCGGGTCATCGGGGATTTTGGCAGCCGAACCCGCGATCCAGTGATTGGTGCCATCGCCGCAGGAGCACAACAGTTTTCCATGTTCGTGTCCGTGGGGTTTCGCTCCTTTCGTTGCAGCGCCGCCCTGTACCCGATTTATTGGCGCACCTAAGGGGACGGTACCCCAACCTACCCTGCACGAGAAAACATCAGCTTTGCAGCTGTTACAGCTTCAGCCGGCTGCACCATTAAAGAAAAAAAAACACTCCCGTAAAGCTACAGCATGAGCTCCGTCAGATGAAGCGGCGTGTTGATCGCGGTACGGTGGTAATTCACTTTCACGCATCGTTCGGTACTCTCGCTTTCACGCCAACAATATGGCACGAATCGAGAGGAAAATTGTTGTTTTTGTTCTCGCCGAGTTTGACTGCACGGCTAAACGTCAATTAAATACCAGCACACGTCAAACAAAAAACAACAGAAATGTAGACGATTTAAGCACTCCATCAATGCAACACTGATCCCATATCAAGGAAGTAGAATTTATTCTCAAACGTGTGCTGTTTTGTTCTTTGCGGGGTGCTATGGTCGGCGGAAAACCTGCCCGAGATGGTGTGAAGATGGTGATGAGCATGATAAAACGATCGTATAATTGGTTCCGTCACGCCAACATATCATGTTAGGCAGCGTGTAAATTGATAAAGCATTGGCAATCACGTGCAGATTGCCTTGAAATGCAGATCAAATCATTTTCGTTTTTCGTTATCTCATGTGTTGATTGCGTAGAGTAGGTATTATATTTCAACTTGGACTCAGCCTATTCAATCTCCTGTCGATTCAACTTAGTTCTGTATCATGTAGTAGAGGTATAAGAACTGAGTATTACAAGGCCCTTTAAATCAGCTATTGTGTTTCATACGTGAGCATAGAGTTTCAATTTGTGAGGAAACTTTCGGTTTATCGTGTTTTTCAACAAATTCCCATTTTTTGAAAAGGGACCCTTCACATGTGGCAAACATTGACGAAGAAATTCAATGCTCAATCAAATTGACAATTGTTTCCAGGATGCACAGCGTTCGAAGCAAGCGTTAAAGAATATCCTGAACAACCATATACTCAACTCCCTGTCAGTGGCGTATCAAGTTCCTTGGAGTCCCAGAGCAGAATGGAAGTTGAGGATGTCGGAGGTCAAGCCTTCGAGACTTTGTTTATTAGACTAACTGCTGGACTCCCCTAGGACCATATACCCGTATAGATGATGATTTGCCTCAGTCTTCCTCAAAGACTGGAGTCCCAAGCATGTACCTATTTTGCTTATACTATAATCCGTCCCTGCTCACCGTCCATGTTTGAGGCGAAACTGTTTGTTGGATAAACGATCAGAATTAACGGCTGACGATGCTTGTATTAAATAGTTTTTTGATGGTGTCAACGATTGAAGGGACTCCCATCTGATCTGCACAATTTCTACGATTGCGCAGGCAATTGTTTGGTTGGCGTTTGATAAATCTTGATATAGCTTACAATCATATAATGGAATCTTGCATTGATTTCAGTGAAAATTTGCAACGTGGCTGTAGAATTTTGCAGTGTGCTGTAGTTTGAAGATATAGTGATTAAAACAACTTTTCCAACAAATTTTCACGTTACATCCTTTACAAATGTGAACCATATATGTGAATAGAGATGTGTACGCTGAGTAAGAGTGAGTGAGTGAGTTAAATAACGCAAGTGAAAGTATGGTTTCAAATCAGCACGAAGAGTATATTCTACTGTTTTAGCTTACTCACACTTTATTCTTACTTACTCACTCTCTGTGCCGACTTCTAACTCACTCTTTTCGGTATATACTCACTCACTCACTCTTTTCGTATAATAATTACTCTTTTCGGTTTTAACTCACTCTTTTCATATTATAAGAACTCTTTTCTATTACGCAATGAGTGAGTAAAAACCAAAAAGAGTATTTATAATATGAAAAGAGTGAGTGAGTGAGTGAGTATAAACCGAAAAGAGTGAGTTAGAAGTCGGCACAGAGAATGATTATAAACAGGTGATTATTTTGTTTAGTAAATTAGTTTCTAATTAATCTTTAAAGTGAGAGTTAAAGATTTAAATCGTTATAGTTACTCTTTTACTCTGATTTAAATCACTGAAAAGAGTGAGTTTTCTCATCTTTAGTATCGAAGCCCTGACCATAGTTATGATAATTGTTTTAAAAACATTTTCCTCATTGGTTGGCACTTTAAAGAAGAATTTGTTTGTACATGTTTTTGGCAATTCGATCAATTTAAATGTTTTAAGTCTGCACCATACAGATGTGCACAATGAGTAAGAGTGAGTGAGCGAGTTTAATCTTGCAAAGGAATTTATAGTTTCAACTCAGCATAAAGATTTTTTATGACTCTCAATCTCTGCACCGACTAGTGACTCCTTTTGGCTTCAAACTCACTCCTTTTGGCTTCAAACTCACTCTCATTCGCAGCGCCGGGCTCTCAAAAAATAAGTCACTAGTCGGCGCAGAGAGTGAGAGTGAGTTGAATCGTAGAAAGTAATTAAAGAATTAGTTTAGAGTAAATGTTTGTTCATGAGTCTTTAAAGAGTGAGTCAAAGATTCAAATCCATGTAATCATATCACCCACTCTGATTCAACTCTTCGAAAAGAGTGATTATTCTCATCTCTACTGCACCAGTGTTAACATGAGAATCTGAAGCATTTTCATGGTTTGATGATTCATTGAAACGCCTCGTAATTTTGCATGCTACTTTGACAATTATAACAACATTTTCTATGTCATTTATCATGTCCCTATCAACTCTTAATTTATCTTGAATGTTATCTTGAATCTACTAATATTGTAATATTTCCAGCTATCATGTCGAAATTTGAAAGGTAAAATGCTCTTTGCATATGATTCAGTTCAATAAAAAGCGTCTCATCCACAGCTCTACATAGATCAATGGTAGATGTTTAAAGTAGTTGAATGAGAGGCATTAAACTTTAGTTATATTAGAGTGAAAAGAAAATAAGTGAAAAATTATCAAATGCATTAAAGCTACACACTCTTAACATCAGCGAATCTTACCCATAGACTGACTTTTCCGCGAAATATTGCAATAGCTACATCAACGACCATTGACAAACGTTAATGCATCCGCACGACGGCGACACATTTTCCTTGCGCCAGCCGCGTCAAACGCAAACGTGCGGAAAAGTGCAACCAATGTAATTAAGATTACATCATCAGCCCGGCGTCAAAAGCCCCGGATACCCCCTTTACTATTCGAAAGCAATCACGCGGCGCAAAGTTAACATGGGAAGGAGCGATGCTAAAAGATACGCGCGGGTGGGCAAAAGTCTATAGCGCTGCGCGGTAATTATTTTCCATCAATAGCGAAATTACCACCAGGGCACTCGCGTTCCTTCCGAGGGCGCACACACATTTGCGGTTTTTCCGCCACGGGGCTGCTATATCTTTTTTAATAAATTTTCAACGCTTCCTGCGCGGCAAACCCTGGCAAACACATGGGTTGGTCGGTTTTGCGTTTTTGTTGATTTTGTACACGAAGGTAATAATATCTTGTCCGCTTTTTTTGTTCGCGCGCGTACGTCACACGTTTGTCCCGTTGCCGCGCTGCGAATGCGAATCAATTCAATTCGTCCAATTCGAGGACGTAAGTTAGAGAAAGGTTTATGAAGAGAAAAACACTCACACACAGCTACACACAGACCCACACAAGCTGCATACAAACGGCGCAGAGGAAAATGGGACTAGGATTGCATTTAAAATCACTTCTTCTCGCACAGTGCGCGGCGCGGTCCGGCGCTCGCTAATCAAACCGGAAAAGAAAAGTGATCAATGCCGACCACTGATGGCCGAGACGAACCAGCGGTGTACGCGGTGCATTTCTTCTTTCCTTCTTGCGCGTTTTTTCCCCCCCACCCCATCAAATCTCGTTTCGTTAAGTTGCTTCGTTACACCTACATCGCTACCGCCAGCCGCCAGACGTCTTACACCGCTTTTCATTCGGAAAATCAATTGCGAGACGACAAACGAGAGCCCGTAGGAAGCGGGCATGTTAACGGTGTACAAGAGAAAAACCGCAGAAAGTGGCGCGCGCGCGCTCGCGATCAATTGAATTAATCCGATTAGACGCGCCTGACTGTGAGCTGACGGTTGTACACGAGCGGCGGCAAATGAACAGCGTGTGACAACGGGTGAGTGATAGAAACGAGAACGAAGAAAAAAAAAATGCAGCAAACCAACCACAATCCAGGATGCAAACCGTGCCGAATGGTCGAACGAAAAATTATGTCTCCACGTTTCGTTCAAGTTCGTTTCCTTTTATAAACTGGCGCAACTCCTACTACTTCTAGCCACTTTCTTCCCATTCGGTGGTCGCATTCATTTCACACAATTTTCCCAGCGTGATTAAACGCTTCACAAACGCTAATGTTTCCGTCAGCAAACTCAAAAATTAAAAACAGCTCAGCTGAGATGAAAGAGAAAATTCAAATCGCACACTGGTCGACAATTTTCCGCACGCTTTTCGCGCACTCTACAAGTTTCGCTTTTTCAGCTCGGAAATTAATTTTAGCGCCAGGCACCGGAGAGGGGTTTTTAACTTAATTTTTCGCTTTCGTCTCGGGCGATGCGAAAATCGTGATCTGCTTATAATTGAACGACATCTGTGTTTAGTGAACAACTCCTCCCGCCCCCCGGATTGCTTTCCCTTTTTTTTTTTTTGTTTTCCTCCACCAAATAATTGAAACCGTAATCCCATTCCTTTCCGGTGGCTACTTCGTTCCGTTTGCCAGTTCCGGATCGTTCCTTTCTAATTGCTTCATTTCGGGTTGTTTTCCAATTAGGGTGAGCATCTTCGCTCGTTTTAAACAATTAATGGGGCTATTTTCGATTTTTTTTCGGAAATCTAGCAAACTGCTGGAAAATCATGTTTCACAAGTTCTTCCCCTTTTTCCACCCTTTCTCCGAATCGCTTTAAACGCTCGATTTGTGTAATGGCCATTTTTGTTTGTTGCTTTACATTTTAAATGGTGTGTTTTAAGCGATCTAGGTAATGAAGCGAATAAAGTCTATTTAACTAGCAAATATTAATATATAAAAAAAAGTCTTAGGAAAAAGGCTTTGCGTTCCGATTATATTAAAAAAAAGAGTAAGAAATGCTTGAAGAAATATAAAACTTAATTCAAATATGATATCAAATAAACACATAAAAACAGAAAAGGTAAACATAGGTTAAGAAACTTGATTGACGCGGCCCATTGATTTTGTGACCAATTAGAAGTCTCTATGGCCCTCTAGGAGAGGTCTTTAAACGGTAGGACTCACAAATGATATTCTCTCCGGAAAAGTAGAAAAATAAAAGACCAACGAAAACAGAGTTGGCCTAATTCTGCTACTACTGTATCGTAAAATAATAAAAATAATTAGAAGAAGAGCAGAAGTAGAAGAAAAATAATAAGTGAATGATGATAATGATGAAGAAACAGACATCGTTTTGAAGGTTGTAGACGAGCGAGTCATTTGCGACTCAAGTCCCTGACACGGCAGAACCTGTACCGAATCGTATTCGGCCACGACGTGACCACACATAGCTCGCTTAAGTAGTAGTAGTAGTTGGTTTTATTGAAGAAGATATTTCCTCAGTATATCTAAACTTTTTCTAAGCTCAGCTGACTTTATTATAGTTTACTTCCTTTAGTGGAGATTGCATTTTGAGTGGGACAACTTATCTTAATTTAGTTTTCTATACAGTGAGTGAGGGTGGTGGGTATGGGAAAGCGGGAGAGGATGTAAAGAGGTGGTTATAGTTCTGAACGAAAGCGAGATTCCAGTAGAGTGGCATTTGGGCTATTTCTGGCTTCTGACATATATTTGTAGTTCAGGTTTGATACGAAGGATTCGATAGTTTCAATATGGCAGATTCCATGAAAATAGCTAGTTCTGTACCAAGGGGGCAACGTTCAAGAAGGTGTTTAGAAAATTATTTTGAATCCATTGTACTTTCATTTTGTGTGTTTTAGCACAAGAGTTCCAAACTGGGAATCCATATGCTATTGCAGGTCTACGCAAGGGGTTCATACGCAGGACTGACTATCCAGCTACGGATAACAAAGTCACAGAGAGCTAGAAATAGCAGGCCAAGACCTCACGAGGTTGTAGTGTCAAAGAAGAAGAAGAAGAAGAAGAGAGACTTCGGTATATCTTTTCGCATTTGAATATAAGGTTTTCAATATGTGGCTTTAGTGTTGGGCAAAATGAAGCAAACACCGGAGTCGGATCGATCCGTCTCCAGGAGTTGCCGGATCAACTCCGGATCGACTCCGGATCGACTCCAGATCGGAGTCTGGATTGGACTCTGGATCGGACTCAATGTATGCAGTGTGTTGACCGGGGGGGTTTGATGTGAAGGAATTTTCCATTTTTAAAACATGCGCGTTAAGTTTTTAGTCGATCGGAGTCAACCGGATTCGATCGGAGTACTCCGGATTCAATCGGAGTACTCCGGAGCTCCGGAGTGCTCCGGAATCGATCAGAGTACTCCGGAGCTCTGGAGTCGAATCCGGAATTATATCGGATTCGGAGTCAGTTTTCAACATGTGGATTCAGAGTGGATTCGTGAATTCACTCCGGAGTTCCCATCACTATGTGGCTTGTAGGTGAGAGTTTTATCTAAAGTCATGCCTAGGTACTTAACCTTAGTGCGCCATGGTATATTTATTCCATCTTCAATTTCCATTTGTTGCAGTATTTTTGACAGATCAGTAATGACTTGTTTAGAGTTTTAATAATTGATTTGGAGAGTTTGCTATTTGTGGCTATGGCTGTGTAGTTGATGAGTCCTGGACAGACCGGGTTGAAAGCCAAACTGGGAATTTAAGATTATGTTACATATTTCTGAGTATGATCTTAATCTCGTTCCCATTCCAAACTGGGAATTTAAGATGATGTTACATATTTCTGAGTATGATCTTAATCTCGTAGCAATGATTTTTTCGAATATTTTGCTAAAACAGTTCCATAAGCTAATGGGCCTGTAGTTGCACGCTTGATTCAAATCTTTACCAATTTTTGGAATGGGAACAACTGTTGCTATAGCTCACTTAAGAAAACCATCAATGTCAAGGCAAAACTGGCAAACCAAGGCCTCCAAAACTTGAAATCTTCCTAAGAATATTCCAACAGCTTAAGATTAATTAAGCATCTGTTGCTATTACAAATTTTTCTGCAATATCGCCGATCGTGGGTGGTAACGATGATGCTCCAATGCGCAAGGATGATGCGCTCCCAAAGTTCTTAAACTCCTGACAACCAGCAACAAAAGGTGTGTGTCTGTGTGTGTATAGCCAAAGAAAAGCAAAACAAAACACAACAGCAATCATACTCTTCAGCTGACGGAGCGATAATCGACGGTCGTAGCGTTGAAGAAATAACGTTCTCCACTCATTACGCGCCAAAACCCAAAGCGTTTCTGTTTCTGGAAATTGCGAGGCATCAAGGTTCTAAGGTGCCAATCATACG
Organism: Anopheles maculatus; assembly: GCA_002091835.1. Taxonomy (NCBI): domain Eukaryota; kingdom Metazoa; phylum Arthropoda; class Insecta; order Diptera; family Culicidae; genus Anopheles; species Anopheles maculatus. Next base: position 59,553 of record KZ063221.1, read on the forward strand.
GAATGGGACCCGGCGCGGGCTTTTTACTCTCGCCTGAAATGGGCTGCGATTTTCATACTTACCGAACCCGTCGGTTTGCTGGGTATATGAAATTAAAGAGCATGATGAAACATTAGATTCTTGCTGCGCGTGTCACTGAACTCTTTCGAATGATGATGAGACCCGGGTAGCTACAGAAATACTTCCACCGTCTTATGTAATGCGTTGTTTTAAATCATGCGAAATTGGAATAAAAGATGCTGGTTGCTGTGAATATCATCATTTTGTCAAGTCATTTCATCTGTTGTTAATTGATGCATCTCGTGAATGGAGTTGCTCTAAGAACTGCAATTTTTGTTTCAAGTTTTCAGGCAAATTCTTATAGAATACTGCTTCAAACGCCCTGACGAAGCTCTTTTTTCAATTTTTAGTAGTTTGGAGAAAACAACATTCGCCCAACCCAAGCAAAGGCATAAAAAATTTAGTCCAGTTCGGTAGTCGAGACTATCGTTGTGTCGATCTTTAACTTGGGTGGACCAGGTTTTGACTTCCATCTGAATTGTCTCTTCGTATGCAGAACTAACAATCTAGATATGGATAATAATCATTTCTTCTAATGGCATTCTTTTTAATTTCTAATTAAGTTTCTTTAAAGAATTATACGGTTTTAATACCACTTACGGGGTTTATGGTTAAGAGTTTCTGTCAATGTATGTATGTATGGTCAATGGAAACTATGAAAGAGGATTCCGAAACGGAAAATCAACCACTGACCAGATATTCACCATGCGGCAAATCCTGGAGAAGATGGCGGAGCAGCAGCTACACTCTTACCATCTCTTCATTGATTTTAAAGCCGCATGTAGCTCATTTGAAATCCCGGCCAAGCTTACCAGGCTTGTACGTATGACAAGGACCAACATCACATGCCAGGTGAAGAAGGATGGAAAACTCTCAGGACCCTTTGCTACCACCAAGGGTCTGCGCCAGGGAGACGGGCTTGCTTGCCTCCTATTCAATCTGGCGCTAGAGAGGGCCATCCGACACTCGGAGGTGGAAACTTCGGTTGGTTTGAGGCTCTCCTATGTAGCAGAAGCTTACCAAAAGATCGAGCATGCTTCACTGAACCTCGGGTTGGAGATCAACGAGGCAAAAGGCAAAATGATGGTGGCACCATCAGCGGCCTTGCTAACAAACACTGATTTACGCAGGGGTGATGCACAGATAGGTGATCGCACCTTCGAAGTCGTCCAAAACTTCACCTATCTGGGGTCAAAAGTCAGCACCGATAACAACATGGACGTTGAGTTGCGCGCAAGGGTGCTGGCTGCCAACCGGTCATACTACAGCCTGAGGTAACTTCTCCACTCAAAATACCTGTGGCGACGGACGAAGCTGGGACTGTACAAAACCTTTATAGTCCTAGTAGTCACATACGCCTCTGAGACATGGACTCTGTCCAAAACTAACGAAACCCTCTTAGCCGCGTTCGAGAGGAAGATGCTCAGAAGGATTTTTGGCCCCGTATGTGTGGAAGGACAATGGAGGAGCCGCTACAATGACGAGCTCTATGAACATTACGGTGATCTACGAAAGATTTTTTTTTGTCGTTTTTTTATAGAGACTTTGGGTCTTTAAGACTATATTTGCCTCTTATAAGCTGAAAGATAGCTCAGTGTGCACTTATTGCAAAATTTAATTTATATTTTTATTCTCCAGATTTGTCGATACGTCCATGTTATATTTAAATGGACATTTAAGTAAAAATTAAGTATAATAGTAATACAATAGTAGTATAATTTAAGTATAACAGCAGCATCCACTTATAAAAGGCTCGCTTTGGCAACTAAACACAATCAGAATTTGATTTATAAAAAAAGTAAATTTATGAAACAAATGGTTAAGACCACACATACACTAATTCTCATTGATTTTGCTGGAGCCACGCAATATTGAACCGCCGAAGATGATGATGCTCGGGCAGAGTTAGGACCGGGCACATCATCTCTAACAAGGGAAGTTAGGACAGGCTCTAGAGCAGTGGACGGAGCGCCATCGTTGGGGATTGCTATTACCGGACAGGTCTGCCGGTTCGTTCGCTCATGTACCGTGTGCTTCTTGGTGCTTTCCTTCCGAAAACTTCAACCTTGGTAGAATAAGCAGAAACCATTACGTTCGTAGCCGGGCACTCATAATGCTGGACGATGATTATGAACCGAAGTACCATTCCGCTCTCTGGTCTCCCTGGTTTGCTGCTCATCGTGTGAGGGCCTGATCTTGCAAGGTCACTATTAACCTCTTCATCGTGCTCGCCCGTTCCTGCTTGTGCTGCACGCATTGCTTCTACCGGCACCAGCCTACGCTGCCCTATGGTTAGTCCGTTTTACACTCGTCTATTTCCACCCGACGCGCCTCGCAACCCTTGCCGCAGTCGGCGTTTTTGGCGCGCCGCTGGTACCCATGCTAGGGATGCAATTTTCATGCTGTTTGCTCGCTCGTCGACGTACTTTATGAACGATCCTGGACCATCATCATCATCATCATCATCTTCCTCATCACGAGCGGGTTTTCCGTTTTCCTTTCCGTCACGCGTGTTAGCCCGTACGGGGTCGAACCAATTTAGGCATCTATTCGTTTGGGGAGCCCGGATTTGCTGCGGAAAGGTTCGGTACGAAGGTGGGGTCTCCTTTAGGGAGACGGTTTCGTTCCATACGTGGTTTGGAATGTTAAAAGCATACGCCAAGAACCGACAGCACCAATGGAAGCAGGATAACGGGATGGGTCGTTAGAACAGGGCAGGGAAAATTAGCCCACATCGCGCACAGTGAGATGATTCGATACATTTTCGTTAAAAACGTGCTATATTGAGGCAGACAAACGTGGTATGGTCGCCATTAACTTATTGTTACGCTGTAGAATACCAAAATAGAGCAATGTGTTTCTCTATTGTACACTGGATACTAACAAAAATAGTTGCAATCAACATTTAAAGACGTAAGCTTCATAAAGATTGTGCAATAAAACGAACCCACTACCAGTTGTAAGGAACAATCTTTCCAAAAAGGTCGTTTCAGGTGGTCAATGGTACAGGTTCTTGCTTTCGACAGCGCAAACCAATCGGTCCAGATGGTCGGACTTTCGTCGGCGCGACGAGTACTTGTTCGGGCAAGGACACGCAGACTACCTTCCCTTCCCGTCTTTCCCGCCCTCCTTTCCACCTGCGATCGTGTGCCTTATGCGCTGAAGGACGAGCAAACGAAGAGGAGCAACTTCGTAACCGTTCGCAAGCGGAGCAAAAGCAAAAACAATCGGTTCACCAACTCGCCACGGAAAACGTCATTACGGCCGTCGGGCCTGCAACAGCGATAAGTGCACGACGCTACGAAACCTGAACAAGAAAGCAGCAGCTTTCGCAGTACGGTTTTGGTGTTCTCTCCATCGCCAGCCATTGGCGTTGTAGTTTAAAAAAAATCGAAGAGGTCACGCCGTTTGTGGCGGTTTTGTCCACTTCTTAAAACCACGTCCCCGGATTCGGGAAAAACGGGTTATTCTTTAATTTCGCTTCCACCCTGTGTCTGTTTACGGCTCGCGTTGCAATTTCCTTCAAATCGGACGCCTTCGCCCTTATATGGACCGGAACAATGTCACCATTTTGGATCGCCGAAGGAATCGCATGCCAACGGATGTCAGCCGGTCGTGGAGTGGAGCGATATATTTTTATATTATCGTGTAATGTTTTCTTCCATCCGTATTTCAACGCTTCCACCGGGATAGTATGGAGGCGTACTGCATCCTCAAGAATCTGGAGGAGGTAGCTTTTTTGCTCGTTTTTGTATGGTTTGTTCCCGCTTAAGGGTTAGGGTAGGTCCACGTCCGAAACGTCCAAAATTGGAAATCGACCATCGAAGAGCGCCGGTAGGTTCTACGGTGTTGCCTACCGTGGCGTGTTGCGCAACAGTCGGATGATTCGAATGAGGTCAGCTTGCCGGCGGGATCCAGCTAATGGGGTGTCTATTTGCCTCCCGGTACAATTCTTTTTATGCATTGCCTACCTAATGTTTTTTACGGCATATGACGGTTTATGCTGTGGAAAAGTAGCGTCGTGAAGATGTCGATTCGCATGAAATTGCATACTTTATTGCAATAGATTTATACAGATCGTAATTCCTTATTAGCGTTGTACCTAGCTCAATAGTTTGTTATACTATTTTTACACCTAGTACGAAAAAATCTTAGAAAAGATTTTGTATCAGTGGTCTTAACCATTTGTTTCATAAATTTACTTTTTTTATAAATCAAATTCTGATTGTGTTTAGTTGCCAAAGCGAGCCTTTTATAAGTGGATGCTGCTGTTATACTTAAATTATACTACTATTGTATTACTATTATACTTAATTTTTACTTAAATGTCCATTTAAATATAACATGGACGTATCGACAAATCTGGAGAATAAAAATATAAATTAAATTTTGCAATAAGTGCACACTGAGCTATCTTTCAGCTTATAAGAGGCAAATATAGTCTTAAAGACCCAAAGTCTCTATAAAAAAACGACAAAAAAAAATCTTTCGTCTGAACTAGAGATGAGAATAATCACTCTTTTCGAAGCGTTGAATCAGAGTGGTTACAAGGATTTGAATCTTTGACTCACTCTTTAAAGATTCATGAAAAAAATTTAGTCTAAACTAATTCTTTAATTACTTTCTACGTTTCAACTCACCCTCACTCTCTGCGCCGACTCACTCTTAATCATTGTGCACATCTCTAGTCTGAACACTGTAAGATGTTTGTAGACCTAGGCAGTATACACATTAATCTTAGTGTTCTTAATATCCGACGAGATAATTCCATTTATGTTGCTTCTTCTTATGTATTAATCCACCGAAAAGAGTACGGGAACCATACATTAGAAGAATTTTCCATTCATCTATAAGACCACGACAAGCTCTACGAGTTGTAAGGTGAACTCATCGTCAGCTTTTGAAGATTTGCTATTTATTTATATTTATTGTTATATCAACGGGTCAAGAGGCCGACTACGACTACACTCGCTGCTCTGTAACTGCGGCCATGGGAGAAGACCGAGCCTGTCTCTAAGACTGCCGGAAGCTAGGCCAAAATCAAATGCATCCGAGACGGAGTTAAAGACCGCTGACATGCGAAGCATAGGGTCTGACCGACCAGCGCTGGAACGGGGCTGAATGACTCGAAGTGTGTCTCTGGTCCTGAGTGTTCGAGATGGTGCATTCAGATCGATGCATGACAACAGAGACGACGAGTCGATACTTCCGTTCAACAGACCTGCGATGAACATGCACTCAGCATTACGCCTTCGAAAAGAAAGAGGTTCGAGACCCAGGAGACGACACCGAGCAGGATATGACGGAAGATTCCGGCGGTCGTGCCAAGGAAGCAGGCGTAAGGCATAGCGAGTTAGCTTACGATGAATCGACTCAATTCGAGCAGAACAGGTAGCAGTTGTGGGGTTCCAAAGAACACAGGAGTATTCCAGGACCGAGCGAACGGTCTTGATGCACACTGGATCACGGAATTCTTTGGCAGTTCTGAAGATGAGGCCAAGTAGTTGGTTACCTCTGGTGATGACGTCATCACCGTGAAGTTAAAAGGTCAGATTCGCGTCTAAGAGTATGCCGTGGTCCCTGGCAAAGGTTGCGACCGAACGACACAGTGAAGCATTTGTCAGTGCAGATTGCTAAGCCGTTGCGATTGCACCAGGAGCAGAATAAGGCGAGACAGTCCTGAAGTAACTTGGTGTCGGACGAGTTATGGATGGGTGCAAACATTTTGGCATCGTCAGCATACAATAATGACAATAACTGTGAGTGTAAATTGGTGATTAGTTTAGAATGACCCCGGACAACACTGCCTGCAATGCATGTTTAGGCTGTAATTTTACGAAAATTCATTTTTTGTTACAGTATATGGGGTATGTCCCTTGCGACACTAACCAAACAACAGGAACCAGGTTCCAGCTGGTGGACTTAACCCATATATATACTCCCCCTGCTATAACTTGGAGAGGGCACCAAGGAATAATGCTATCGATATTTATGGCTTCCTGCGTGTGCTCTGTTTGATTGATTGCCCTCGATACGATTACGACAGACAGCAGGAACGCTAGCCCTGGAAATGGGTCACACGGTACGTCTGCATTGAGGTAGTCTTCCCGTCCAAGTCCAAGTGCCCGCCCGATGGTTAAGGATACAATCAATAAGTCATTCTGAAACTTACCCACGCGTTTCACGGTTCTGGTCGATATATGGCATTACCGTCTTTTGTGTACATCCGTGTCCTTTTGGCATACGGTTGACCGATGGAATGAGTGGCGGCGGCAGTATCAACGACGGGTGAAACAAAGGCACGACACTTCCTGTTGCAAAATATTGTTGCAACGGTACGGGTATTCTTTTCTTCAGTCACCATTTGGGGGGTTTGAAAGTGTAGAGAGCATAAGAGAGAGAGAGGGAGGGGAGAGTATGCAATGCATAAATAATACTCGTTAGAATTCGGTGTGGTGGTTGGCGTGTCCTGCCCCGGTTGTCCGGTGCATGTGCCACTAGGTTTTTAGGTCACTGTTCTAACCGAAGGATGTAAAAGAAAATGACCCTTTGATTGGGTGAAAATAGACGACGCTGGAGTGAGTGTTTGCGGTGCTGTTCGAATCCGATCCAGGGTTCGTAGGGTGTAAATTTAGGTCAAATGTGAAGTCTGTTCGGCAATGAGCAAACATATTTGAGGGGATTTCTAAAAAAATGTTATTGAACGTGCAATTTCATTCTGCTAGATAAAGTATATCATAGGTAAAAGTTTTTACACTTCATGAAACCATTAAGAGACATTGGTGCTTAACATTTTGAAGCATCTGCTAGGCAAATATATTATAGGCTAAACAAACAAAACATCGAAATTAATATCCAAATTACTCATCTTATGATTGTGTGTTCCACCTAGCATTGAAGACACAAGGAACAAGAACAACAAAGCACCAGGTACCGACGGAGTAGTACCCGAGTTGATCAAGAACGGTGGTGCAGCACTCGAACAGGAAATTCATCAAATCATTACTGAGGTATGGGATAGCGAATCGATGCCTTGTGAAGCTAGCTCGCTCATTTTCAGTTGCTCTCCAACGAAGAATTTATTCTTAGATGTTCACAATAATGATCGCATGTGTTTGTTCTAGCACTACGGATTCGACGGATAACACCAACAACTTAACAACGTATTTAGCAGTTACACTACACAGTCAAATTGCGAGAAGTATAAGAAAGGAAAACGAAAAAGTTTATAGAACTTCCTGCAAAATAAGTTTATATTATCAGAATAGCGATGAGGAAACCTTACCTCCTAGCTCTAAAACCTAAAGAATGCTATTCTGTCTTACTGCTTTACGAACAACTGGAACGAGAAACAGCAAAAATAGAATCCACAAAAGCAACAAAACCATTCCGCGTTGCGCGTTTGTATCGGCCCCCAGGAAGAAATGATCATAATTTTCCTTCCACCCTCTTTCAGAAAAAAAAATCCAAACCACCAAACCGAAGAAACTCACCAGGGACAGGCCACGAATGGACGCCTAAAGCGTGAGCATTTGACGAACGGCACGGAGGGAAGGTGATAACGGTGGAGGCGGGAGCAAAAACAGGGAAACTGGAAAACTGCCTACAGCGATCGGGCCGATGTTCGGGCAATTGTTGCATTGGCAAGACAGAACGAAAATTGCATACTAATGCATTCATCGCCGGAACGATTCTCGTGGTTACATTGTGTTTGGTGCGGTTGTAGGGGAATGATGGCGGTGGTAATAAAGGGGAAAGAACGAGAGACTTAGAGAAAGCATTTGTGTATGCACACATATTTCTTTGCTGAACCCCCAGCTATACCCAACCGACAGGGCTCAGCATCCTTCGCCGTGAGTATGACAATCGGCAGCAAAAAAAAAAAAAAGACGGGACGAAAGCGGAATAGGCGTACATCGTTTGCCCGCTCGTTGCAGTCACCGTCAAAGACGCTTGATGGACTTTCTGCATACACGCCTTATAAAATATGTGCACATTCTCCGGGACTCATTATGCCGTACGTTAAAATCTGAGAAATCTGGGAAGGAAAAAGGGTAGCGTTCCCAAGCGTCGCGAACGGCAGGGTTCAACCATTTCGCTGTAACTGTTGCCTTTTGTGTTTGCCTTTTGTTGGATGCAATGCTGCAACAATCCATCCTCCTCCTTCCCGTGTATCTTCCCTTTCGCTCCCGCCACTCTCTGCTTATACTTGCTTGTGCTCCTACGGTTTGTGGTTGACTTTCTTCCCCGTCCGGCTCGAGTGTATTACCGCACTACGGCACGGTTTGCATATTCATGCGATTGACGTTTTCCTGAACCTGGGTGAGTAGGATGCGTTCCCTCTGTTCTGTAACGTCGAGTGCACGGACCCATTAACTTGTTAAATTCATGCTCATGCCGGAGGTAAACACTTTACCATGGAGCTTGGTGGCAGTGGTCCGTGTAGAACAGGGATGCGGTAGTTAGATCTTCAAATGCAGCACGTCAATGATGATGCACCGTCCGCACGCTAATGAGCTGTTTCGGTCGCGAAAGTATAGACACCAAAAGATTGGTTGTTGCATGCTGTTGAATGAAGCTGACGTTTGAGTGACTTACCGTTGCCCAGCTCGTAACAACAATACCACAAACATCCGGACATCTTTTAGAAATCCCCTCAAATATGTTTGCTCATTGCCGAACAGACTTCACATTTGACCTAAATTTACACCCTACGAACCCTGGATCGGATTCGAACAGCACCGCAAACACTCACTCCAGCGTCGTCTATTTTCACCCAATCAAAGGGTCATTTTCTTTTACATCCTTCGGTTAGAACAGTGACCTAAAAACCTAGTGGCACATGCACCGGACAACCGGGGCAGGACACGCCAACCACCACACCGAATTCTAACGAGTATTATTTATGCATTGCATACTCTCCCCTCCCTCTCTCTCTCTTATGCTCTCTACACTTTCAAACCCCCCAAATGGTGACTGAAGAAAAGAATACCCGTACCGTTGCAACAATATTTTGCAACAGGAAGTGTCGTGCCTTTGTTTCACCCGTCGTTGATACTGCCGCCGCCACTCATTCCATCGGTCAACCGTATGCCAAAAGGACACGGATGTACACAAAAGACGGTAATGCCATATATCGACCAGAACCGTGAAACGCGTGGGTAAGTTTCAGAATGACTTATTGATTGTATCCTTAACCATCGGGCGGGCACTTGGACTTGGACGGGAAGACTACCTCAATGCAGACGTACCGTGTGACCCATTTCCAGGGCTAGCGTTCCTGCTGTCTGTCGTAATCGTATCGAGGGCAATCAATCAAACAGAGCACACGCAGGAAGCCATAAATATCGATAGCATTATTCCTTGGTGCCCTCTCCAAGTTATAGCAGGGGGAGTATATATATGGGTTAAGTCCACCAGCTGGAACCTGGTTCCTGTTGTTTGGTTAGTGTCGCAAGGGACATACCCCATATACTGTAACAAAAAATGAATTTTCGTAAAATTACAGCCTAAACATGCATTGCAGGCAGTGTTGTCCGGGGTCATTCTAAACTAATCACCAATTTACACTCACAGTTATTGTCATTATTGTATGCTGACGATGCCAAAATGTTTGCACCCATCCATAACTCGTCCGACACCAAGTTACTTCAGGACTGTCTCGCCTTATTCTGCTCCTGGTGCAATCGCAACGGCTTAGCAATCTGCACTGACAAATGCTTCACTGTGTCGTTCGGTCGCAACCTTTGCCAGGGACCACGGCATACTCTTAGACGCGAATCTGACCTTTTAACTTCACGGTGATGACGTCATCACCAGAGGTAACCAACTACTTGGCCTCATCTTCAGAACTGCCAAAGAATTCCGTGATCCAGTGTGCATCAAGACCGTTCGCTCGGTCCTGGAATACTCCTGTGTTCTTTGGAACCCCACAACTGCTACCTGTTCTGCTCGAATTGAGTCGATTCATCGTAAGCTAACTCGCTATGCCTTACGCCTGCTTCCTTGGCACGACCGCCGGAATCTTCCGTCATATCCTGCTCGGTGTCGTCTCCTGGGTCTCGAACCTCTTTCTTTTCGAAGGCGTAATGCTGAGTGCATGTTCATCGCAGGTCTGTTGAACGGAAGTATCGACTCGTCGTCTCTGTTGTCATGCATCGATCTGAATGCACCATCTCGAACACTCAGGACCAGAGACACACTTCGAGTCATTCAGCCCCGTTCCAGCGCTGGTCGGTCAGACCCTATGCTTCGCATGTCAGCGGTCTTTAACTCCGTCTCGGATGCATTTGATTTTGGCCTAGCTTCCGGCAGTCTTAGAGACAGGCT
>KZ063222.1:1314-13343 GCA_002091835.1 Anopheles maculatus
CAACGATCAGAATAGAACAGCACCGAAAGTGCTATGCAACCCTAGAGGCGCCTCTTGCAACATACACACGCACACCAAGAAAGCGGTCACGGTTACGCATACTGTCGCAAAATTCAATAACGTCTTTCTGTTGTCCCTCTCTCGCTTTCGTTCTATTTCTTTGGGTGTTTTTATCTCGCATTGGTCATGTTTTTTTCTTGACAGGTTTCGACAGTCGATTGTACATTCAAAATTATCAACATTCAATTCAATCATAGTAGCACACCGCTACCATTCATAGATATTCTCCAATGCCGAAACTGTCCAGGTCTCAACATTCATTCCAAGCAGTAAGCACTCTCTTGTGCTCTCTTTTCAGTTACAGCGAGAGCTGCGGTATGTCACATAATTTTGATTCTTTCTCTCGCTCCCGCTCACTCTTTCTTGCACTGCATACTTTTGTTTTTCTTGTTGTAGTTTTGACTTCGTCTTCAATCAATTGACAACCGGCTTCACCACACGCACACGCGGCAAGGTGGTTGTTTCTATGTTGTTTTCTTATTAATAGAACGGCGCCCATCCCTGGCCAATTTGTGGCGCTATTCAATGAAAAGTAGCAAGCAATTGCTTGCAATCCCCTGATATTGTTGGCCAAATTTTGCTAAAAAAATAAATTTTATCATCTCGGGAGTCCAGAGACAACTTACTTCCTCGCGCCGCATCACTTCGTTCTGGAGCTTTTTGTGAAACTCCTCGCACTCATCCTTGTACTTCTCCATTTCCTCCTTCGTCTGTCTCATCTTCTTCTTCAGCACGTCGAGCAGGTTGCCACCTTGTTGCACGTTTGCGGCCATGATATCTATTTTTTCTGTCGTTTTACTTTCTTTTGCAAATTAAAGCGAAAAAAAGAGCTCTGTTTCTCGCTCTTTTCTGCTTATCTGTCAGCGATAGCGACCAGCAACAAACACCAAAGCGACCGAAATAGTAACACAGCAGTAACAGTAACCTGCTTTTGGCGCAACTGGACTGGGGAGGATTATAACTATTCTTGATATTGCTTCTTTTTTGTGCTACAGCTACATTAATTCACACACACACACACACACACACTCACTCGCCACAGTCGCGCGCGCACGGATACAATACCACCAGGCAGCAGAGCAAACACAGCGAAAATTTGCCGTCTTCCCAAAACGCGGATCTTGTTGTGTGCTGGTACAAAATTTTAACAATCAAACTGCAATCATTTATTAACTGCTACTAAAGAAAGATAAGGGGAAAAAACAACACGATTTGCACATTAGCGCACCATTTGCCTATATGAAATACTTGTTTCTTCTTCAATTCTTCTATAAAGGAAAACATCTTATTTTTAATGTTTCCAATAAAACAATCAGTATAAAGTACACTACACTTTACATCCGCGTTCAGCGTGCTTTTTTTTTTGGTCTAACATTGTACACATCGCACCGATTTTGTGCACAATTTCATATTTCGATTCGCTCTCAAGCAAATACCACATCATCCCAGAGAAGGGTGCAAGTGATAGTTGCCTGTTTCTTTCCTTCCTGGGCTGATGGTATTACGCAACTTGCTCGCTCACTCCAATGCGATTTGCTTCGTATTCCCTTATATTCCCGCAGATGAGACACACACTAGCACGAGCAGCTACACATCAACCACACACACACACACACACACACACACACACACACACACACACACGCGCGCATAGACGCTGTACGCACAAACAGGGACTTTTCATATCATTTTCTTTCCCTCAAATGAAAGATAAAATGCCATTCACAACTCTCCCCCTTCCCGCACACGCACACACATTCAATGCTTCTATTTTCCACAATCTTAAACTATTAGCACAATTTAGCCTTCTTTTCCTAGACACACGACGGAAGGAACCTGCATCTACAGATCACATCCTAGCAATCGGTGAGTTCACACCACCATAACGCGGGCATTCTAAATTCCTCGCACACAACGCCAGCATGAGCAAAGAAGATTGCACGGAACAAAAAAAAGCAAGATTAGGATGCGACAGACACACCCGTCCAAAACGGGCGGCTGTGGATCGATTTATCAGTTCGGTCCGCTTCACTGGGCGAGTAAAAGATACGCAAAATCGAGCAAACGAACAAGTGTACTTTCAGACGCGCCACAATTCTATTCTTTTGTTGTGCAAAAAAGCCAACCAACAACGGCGAACGCGGCCACAGAGTCGCGAGCAAAGGTTACTCACTTCGATCAAAAGCACTACTGAACTGAGTGGACTATGGGCTCGACCTGCAACTGGAAACGCTTGTTCGCGCTGCTGCTGCTGCCTCCGTCAAGTAATGCCTACACCAATACGAACGCATCTCTACTAGGCCGAGCGAGCCCGCTTTCGATCCGTGCGCTAGAGCAGGACGGCACACCTTCCAGTCAACACAATACCACGTCGTTTCGCATGCTTCTTTCCCGTGAGGGCCATACTATCGGTTGGCTAAAGAGTGGGAGAAGGGAACAAGGGAGGGGAATAGATGGCCACGGTTGCCAATGAGTGCCCCAAGATGGAGCAAGGCAAACGGATGACGCTTTTATGGCAAACCGCGCTCCATATGCAGCCCCATCATCGGTGGACGGCCCAGGTGTCCTTAAAAGGACAATATGCCGCAGACCGCCGCTGACTACGGCGCCCCAAAAAGCGCAGCACCTTGACCCACACAGGGCGGATGGCTGTTGCTGCAGTGGCTTGTACAAGATCTGAAAAAGATTTCGGATCAGCTTTCTGCTTCGAGAGCCAACGATGTTTGTCCAGAAGAGGAGCAAGCGGTCAGTGTGTGTGCGTCATGCACTGCAGGGTGACAGACAGACAGAGAGAGAAGGAGTCACGAGGAAAATAGTGTGTGCGTGTGTGTGTGTGAGTGACACATCCAGTTCGCTTTCATTGCGGACTGAAAATGTCAACACGCACACATTCGCTTTCTCTGTCTCTTTTACGTCGATTCGGCAGTGTTGCGCGTTGTCTCCCGTTGGAATTTCGTTGGGGATTCTCGCATAGGAGTGTGCGCCCCCAACAGCAAAAATGTGCTGCACTCTGGAGTCTGGACCGGATTCTGGACCTGTGACAAATTTGCAGACGATCGACAGCATTGATCATCGTGCTCACTTTTTGTGGATTCACTGCTCAATATTCTCATGGTGTTTTTTTTTAACAAAATTGAAGCAACTGTCAATGGACAACGGTAAGGCGTTCCTCCCAGTACGTTTAGACCTTGCCCTAAAGAACGCATAAAATACGGTTGGTTTTGACACAAATATGCGACCGAATGCTGTAGCTTAATCGCAGAGCGCACGTTTTAATTGATCAGATATCTGTTTTCCGTTTTTCAAAGCAATCTACCCGAATCAAACAACCATGAACTCGCCGCTCGCAGTCAATTCCGGCCACACAAAACGAACAAAATAATGTACAATACACAACACGACCGAAATCACTGGACCATAACACGCACGTTCGAATACCCCTCTGACTGGGGGTCGTTCGTTGTTCTGTTGTGTAGCCGCCTTCTTCCTATCCGCACCTTTGACCCGTTGCAAATCGCTGAATGCATTCAAAAACTAGCATATTTAGAGTTGTTTCGTACCATGCCGTCCACCAGAGGCTGGCATGAAATATAATGTGATCGAATCCGAGACTAGCCCTTGCACATGTGTCTGGCCACGGACGTATCGATCGATGCGTTACCAACAGGTGAAGGCGTATATAGCGGAATATATCGAATCCGCCCAACCCAAAAAACGGGGCCGACTAGAATAGAACGGAAACGCGTACCACCCTTTTTGCAGGTGCTACCCTACACGCATTCCAACTGGACATTGTGTGTGATGGCCGGTTTTAAAGTTGGGTGCCTCCTCATGCCCAAAAAGAAGCTTCCTTCCTACTGCTGCCGCTGCTGCTGCTGCTGCTGATCAAAACACGGTGCGGCCCCCAAAATACTAGACGACCGACAAACTGCATTGTTGCGCACTCCCCCCCTACACATAGGTACTTCTTTTCAATGTTTTGGTCTGCTCAGCGATCTGGCACCATCCAGCAGTACATCCACGGCCGATTGATTCAAAGACAGGTCCAATGTACAGATTGGAGGGAAACATTTGACTTTCCCATTAAAAGAAGCTACAGCGACAAACTTTCCGATGCCGCCCGAAGAAGAATCAAAGCCAGGATATGGCTATTGGCAAGGCTATTGGCGTGTTTGGGTTAGTGAGTGATGCTTCAGCACATTTCGCTTTCCTTTGACTAAGATCGTTTTACACCGCCAACCACGAACAGCACAGTGCCAGGAGGTACAGTAGAACGTGGTCACGTTTTGTAATTTCATCTAGCCACTTCACGGACTTGCTTCCGCGCCCTGCTTTCTATGGATGAAACTGTCGCTAGAGATCGAGATCGAGGGAAGTTTGTGTATCGAATCGATCGAATTACCGATGCACTGTGTGTGTTTCTCCCGCGTGCACGGTACGCGTAATAGCGGGTTCAATCATTGACGCAAACTGGGCGTCAAATACCACAGATACACACCTTTGTCACCATGAAAACCATCATGACATGTGATCGTCACTTGTTCCGTGTGGCCAAATGTGAACGTGCAAAAAAAAAAAACAACTAACAGAGACTAGGAGGAAAAAGCTAAGCCAATCAAATGAGCCATCAATCGGTGTCACCAGCCAGCCGTAGCTTCTCGTGGTCGGTCGTATCATCATCAGCTGCTAGGTGGTCCTCCCCGGAAACCTACGGAACCGGAGCCACAACCGGAGGTGACAACGGTACCTCCGTTTTAGATATAGCTAGTTACAAGTGGCATCCGGCGTGATGGTTGAACGCATATTTCATTAATCTAACACCGCACGCCAAGGCCGAACTGCCGTATGGCAAATGAACTGGAAGGAACACAGCCTAGTCTATGTGCTGCATATGACTGACCTATAGCGTGAAATGAGTTTGTCAAAGGATGCTTAGCCGTTTCGAAAGCCTTTTCGCCTCTTACGACGTGTATCGGAATTCATTCTATTGTAATAAGTCAAACTAGGTTAGCATGTAAGCACAACCTGTTTCTGGACGTTCCAAACACCAGGTGTTCAAATCCCATTGCTGTCCATCAATTGCTATCGGATGTTACGTCTCGGGTGCTTTTGCCATACCTTGGCATTACTACTGTCCGGTCCGGATGGAGCTGGACAGAACAAACCCACTACCTTGAAAACGGTGGTCCAATGAGGGACGACAGTGAAGTAAAACTCATACACAACACGTCCCAAGTTTCCATGCATAACAACTTACTACTACCCCACCCCAAAACGTCTCCTCCAATTCGGCACACTGGCCCAGCTTCTTGCAGGGCCAACGTGCTACACACAAACGCATACACATACACCGATATACCGGTCGAGGAAAACGTAAAGATCAGTTCCTTAAATGGACAAAATCGCTCGCGCACTACATCCCCAGACTCCTATGTGAAGCAGTCAGTCGCATGCAATCGAACGTGTACCACGGTCAGCAGCAGATCACCGATGACTATGTTTGTCTTTACCTCCTCCCTTCCTGCCTCTTTCCCCAACATAGATTCCTCGCGGCAGACCCGGTGATACATGGGGTAATATCATAAAATCCAATGCCATCGAGCGCTTGACTTTCCGAAACACACAAAAAGTAATGGAAAGCAGTCTCGGTAAAGGCGCCAAGCTCCGGACACGTAATCGATCCTTGGACGACTGTGCAGTACAGCACCACACACATGCTGCTTCATCTTTAGCCTTTTCTGTGGGTACGTTGACGATGACGATGATGTGTATGTGTGTGTGTGTGTGTGTGTGTGTGTGTTTATCTCCGTTCCCTCGTCCGCGCTGCAGAACTGAACTGCAATTATTTATTTTTCATTCATTCGCGCCTTACGATCTGTGGCCCGAAGCGGAGCAATTCGGCACACGCAAATGTGGGACACTACGTCTGTGCCATAAACACGACTTGCTTCAAGGGTTAAAAAAGGCGCGCGTGTGAGAAACGTCAAACAGTTTCTGCGGCCGAACGCGAGATGGCGCCACATGTGTGCACGGTATGGTAAGTTTTAAACCAACTGTTCTCCTCCAGCAGGCATGATTGGAGGTGAACGACGGCAGATGATGTATACTTTCGATAGAAATATGATGTGGAACAAGAATTCTATCGTTTTTCGATGTAATAATCCTCACCAAAATATGAGGTTAACTGACCGAATAGCAATCAGTGAAATGAATCAGAATTTCGTATCATAAACCAACAGCAGTTTGTTAATGGTTGCTCGATTTTCGTACGCCCAAAGCACGATGCGCATCGCTGGTATCGTTCTCTTCCGTCCTAAGACACCTGTGCACCACCCCAAACGGCACCACGAACAATGCTGACCACTGACCGTGGTGGTGGGGGTGGTGGCTCCAAACGCAATGGCGAACGGAAAGAAGGCTCAACCTTAATGAAATGTATAAATATTTACACGGTCTCGTTACTTTCGCGGAGCAATAAAGTAGAGTGCGAAGCGCAAATCCGTCGTTCAACGTTTTGAACAAAAAATCTGTATTCGAGTGAGGTGGTAGTTGAAAACCGAATCCCCCCACCCTGCCTGATTTCGGCTTCACACGATCAGTGGAAATTTCTTTGCAAAGATCCATTCTCCAATCTCTTTAATGGCAGTGAAACCTTTCCGATAAACCCTTTAGCTTATCTTGCATAAGTACCGATCGATGTAAATCTTTGGGGCTTAGCGGGCCGGATTTTCGCCGGTCGATAATTCATCATAATTTGGATAATCTTCACCGTGCGCCGTGTTGTTCCCTATTGTTTCCCGCTGTGTGTGAGGAGCTATTACGACTAGACGGAGAGAAGCAACAGGAAAACGAAATACAGCTAACAAAGAAAACTGTAGTAACAGGGTTCCTCCGACACGATGTGTCGAACTGTTGGTTACGAGCGAAGGAAAAAAATGTTACATGTAATAATATTTTGCCCAATAAAGCAAACAAGTTAATTGCTTTTAACAATCTGTACCATTTCTTCCCGTGAAAAGAATGAAACCAAGAATTAAAATACACATTCCAAGCCGCAGCTATGTGTTCAACTATTGCCAATCTCTAAATCAACATACCGCCATATCTAGGGCGAATACGCAGAAATACAAAGATAAGATATCCGCTGGTTTGGTGTGGCTCATCAATGAGGCTTTTGGTTGGTTGTACTGGTAAGTATCGTTCGTCACTCGACACACGCTTGTCTTACCGCATTAATCACCACACACCATTCAACATCGCTTCATTCTGTACGATCGCCATTCTACCTAGAGTTCTCCAACCCCTGTAACCAGGGGGGTTCGTTTTTCATGCCAGTTTTATCGAATTAAAACAAAATTCCTGTTCCTAATTCACGAACATAGCTAATCCAATAAACAAAAGCAGACGCTCACTATCATATGCATGCGTTAGGTTGAGATTCTGCAGCCCGTCGAAGCTAACATTATTTCTTGCCTTTTCCGAACTTAAGCTGCCATCAAAGAACTCCCCAAAGTGGGATCGGACGGTACTTCGGAACTGCTCTTCGGCAAAGGTGGGTGGTGAAATCGAGCTCCACGAAGAGTGGCGAAAAAAGAAAAACGCCACGAAAATTACCGCTCGCTGGGGTTAGATACTACCCCCCACAGCACGCCTGTTGATCGCGCACCTGTGTGTGTATGAGAGAGTCTGTGGGGCTAGCTGAGAAAGCGTGAGAATGAAAGAGATACTGTACGGCAAGACAAAGAAAACAAGACAAACAGCCAAAACGGTGCACGTAGCTCGTAGCGTAATCGCAATGGTAACGACGTATTGCACACTTTCGGCCGAAACCGTTGCCGTTACCCTTGGATGACGGAGTGGCTACACTTTTACAATCCGAAGGTAGTGGATGGGATGCGGCACGAGCCTGAAATGTCTTTGACGTGCTGACTTCAAAAAGCTTCACCCAACCAACCAACCAACCAGGTATGGTGACCAACAACCACGAATGGATGTGATCAGGAAGCAAGAGACTAAACATTCTTAGCGCATTCAATGTACACAGGGCAGAAGACCTGGTTAACATGTTTCTACGCCAATTTTCTTCGCCGTTTCTGGCAGAGAGTTAAGTTTAGAGCACACGGCACACAGTACTACAAGGCCACAATCGTAATGGGGCGGCGGTTTGCGAGTGATGATATCATCCCTTACGCTATGAACTTTGCGATGCGCACATCGTCGAAACCCCACAATCCGGATGGTACAGCAAACAGCCAACACCCATATGGTCCATAAAAAGGTCCGTTGGAAAATTCCCTTTTCGTAAAATGCAGAAAGCGCAAGCGCCAAAGCGTCCGAACGGCCGCGGCTACGGCCGGCACTCTGCTATTTGGTTCATGGAAAATTCAGCATTTTCAGAACCGGCCGCTCCCTTGTGCGATAGAACTAAAAATAGCTCTAGTCTAGAAAGCTGCGCGCACCGCACCCAAGGAATCTGGCCCAGGCCGGCTATAATGCTCCCAAGTTATGGGTTTCCGTGTGCACCACACACAGCACGGTATCACGGTACTGTTGCCTTACGGCCTAAAAGATATACAAAAATCCCAAAATGAAGTTGTAATATGCTGTATGGATATTTACCCGCTTTAGCTGCGTTTTCATGATGTTGTGCAGCTCGTTCCGAATGATGTTAAACTTCATCATGGTGTCGGAGCTAAAGATGGACCGCCCAAATGCCAACCCCGGATAGTCGGCGCAACGCTTCTGCCTTCGATGTTCCCGTTCCGCAATCACCTCGGTCCGTTCGCTCGTACACCGCAGCTTCGCCCATTCCGCCACGTCCGGATCGTTCTCGTCGTTTGGCTGGTCCTTGTAGCCATCGCCCGCCACGTGCCCGCCACCGTACTCTGCCGCCCCTAAAAGCCCACCGATCACTGCGTCCAGATCGCACGATGCGCCATCCCCCGATGCCCGCTGCTCCAATGCTGCCGCTGCTGCTGCTGCCGCCGCTGCCGCTGATTTTGATTTTTTTCGCTTTCCTCCATCCGTCCCGGTGCTGCTGGATGTTTTCGATGAGGATTTTTTGCTGCTGGAAGATGACGACTTCTTTTTTCCGCTGGCCGGTACAGTACCACCACCGTCGTCCGCCTGTGGGCTCCGTTTGCTACGCTTCAGCTTCTTGTTGATCTGCTGCACCAGCTCCTTCCCGCTTGTGATCTGATCCAGCTTCAGCTCTATGCTCTCCTCATCGTCTGGTTCCGCCGTCCGGAGGACCGGTTCCACGGGGAGGGGCCTCGTTCCATCGGTATCGGCCACCTCGTCGAGTGGTATCACATTTTTTGGACTAACGCTGCTACGGTTGCTGCTGCTGCTGTGACTGCGATTGTTGTTTAGACGGTCTTGCTCCGGTTCCGGGGTGTTTTCCTTGCTTGGCTCAACACTCCACCGTACACCGAGCGCTGTGATGTTGTTCTCGATATTACTATTTACAATGTCAGCCGTTGCAGCTGATGCTGCTGCTATCTCATAATCATCCAACAGTTCTGCATCGTTATCATCCGATCGCTTGACAATCGTGGTTCTCTCCGTGGCCAGAGGATTGCCGTTATTGTTGTTGTTGCTGATGCTCCCATCACTGCCCGTCACTACTATTCTGTCACCGCCAGCACCAGTACCACCACCACTACCCGTAATCGACACGTTCAGGGACGATGCGGAAGATGAGAGTGACGACGAGGACAGTGAGTTGCTGCCACAGTCGAAGGCTCCGCGCAGGGCAGCTATCACGTCCTCGGCCGGAACAGTAGATTGCCGTGTGCCCGCGAACCGCGGATGATGCTGGTGGCCCCGCTTCCGTCCACCCGTGCCAGGGCCCGGGCCGGAGTTATTTTCGCACATAATACTTGCACCAACGACACTACCACCACCGCCAGCTGCACCATTCACGACGTCTTGTTTATTTGCTGTTACCAGTGTGTCCGCCGACTCGCCAACGCGATCCCATAGTTTCGTGTCAAACGTCTTGTCAACGAGTTCGAAGACGGTAGTTCGAAAGCCGTTGTTTGGCCGTTTCTTTTTCGAACTCGAAAGCGCATCCACACTTCGGCCGACGGTTTCAATTCGCATCCACGCTTCGGCATGGTTCGGCAAGCTTCGGCGATTTTCACTGCCTCTTCTTTTTCTTCTTCCACGCTGCCGGTTCTTTTTTGAGTTCTGCTTGCGTTTGCCACCGTTGCCGCCGCCATCACGTGACGGTTTTGGCCGGCTACAGCAGTCCGGTTTCCGCTTCCGATTGCCGTACGACATTATTCCGGCCATGTTGGTGAAACGGTACCAGCAGCACAACTTTTCTGGCCACCCAGTAGTGGAAATTGGCTGTCCGTTTCCAACGACGGCGGAACAACTTTCTCCGGTGCCGGTGCCGGATTCTACTGTCGCGTGTATGCGATCCGTGGCACCACTATCTAGTGAATGAATCCCAACTGCGCTTTCTTTCGTCTGTCTCCACCCCTAAACCCGACAGTAAAGCTAGTAGTCATCGCTGTGACCCATTCTTTGTCTTCTTGTCTCAGTTTCTTGTTACTAACCGGCATCTTTCGACATTCCACCAAACACCCTCACACACACCCGGTTCTTCGGTTGTTTCCGAAACCAATTCATTCAAATATTTGCACCGGATCAGTCGGAATGCGTTGGCCACGGTACCGTGCGCGTGCTTTTCATCCATTATTAGCATTTACTATAGAAGGGACATTGATAAAATTAGCGGATGATCGGCATTCTGTGACGATAATGTTTAAGCATGGTTGGCTCGCCGTACATCGATCACACATATCTCTGCTTACGAATCTCTGCGGTCACGTACGTGGCAACGAGATGCGCCCACCGGTACAGTGCCTGCGCGCGCGCGCCCTAGTGCGCATGAGCGAACTGCGCACGACGACCTCATCTGCGCACGTGTAAACGCGCATTGGCGGAAAATAGCGGCTGTTACGGATTCATCTTCTAAACCCCACGATGATACGCATTCCTTTCGGCCGACCCGACGAAGATTTCTGGTGTTTTTAAAAATAGACAATCGATGGTAGGCCATATTTCCCGGCCAATCTTGTTTCCGGCGCTGCCTAAAGCATACTTTCGTACCAGGATTAGCTCATGGGGTCTCATTGCAAGATGCCCTTTATTCATGCAAAATATTCGCATTTCTATATTTTTTGTTTGCTCGTTGACAGTGTTAATTATCAAATTATGTCATTACGATGAAGTTCGTTTCCGAGTTCACCCACGATTATGCAACCGTCAATGGTTCGTATCAGTGTCACTGCACGGCGGTGCAGTTTTACGTGGTATAAAATGCAGTGATAAAGATTATTTTTAGCATGTCTCACATGCGACAGGGACGTCAAACACTCATTCAAGACCCAGGCCATACCAAAGAAACCGCAATTTGCTACGTGTGTCAGCCATACAAATAGTAAGACTAGGCGCATACTAGTACATTCCTTCTTATTGTTTCATAAAAATCGCTTACTCGCGTACGAAGTTTTCATTATCCTTTTTCTACCTACGCATGAGTTCACCTTCGGAAAAATCACAAAAAACACGTACTACGCATCCCCAGACTAGCCACACATTGCGCCGCGTAAAAGCCAAAAATAACTCGATGATGTGCAGTGCTCGGTGTTTTTGGAATGTACCGTCGTGTGTGTTGTGCACACCACTTTTCCCCCAACGCACTTCTTCTAATCACCATCGGATTGTTTTTCAGGTGCTTCGTTAGTGTGAAAATGGATCACATTACATTGCTATTTTAGCACAGACCGACCACCAGACATTTAAAAGATTTAGGTCAACAACTGCAGTGGACACAGCTTCTGACACAGTTTTTGAAGACTTGAATGAAGGTGTCCTTCATTTTAATGTTCTTTCCACAAGAACACACGCCTGCTGTTTATCCCTCCTATGCAACGGAGATTGCGAATTTGTCCCCC
>KZ063222.1:13982-24739 GCA_002091835.1 Anopheles maculatus
CTGACACCATAATTCCATCGCCATTGACATTGTATGAATAAGCTTGAATTGATCTTCCACCGTCTGAGCATATTCACAGACCCGTAGCCCAAACGAGCACACACGCAAATGCAGACGACTGGTGTATGTCTGGTGCAGCACACAAGCATTTGTTCCACAGCGGCAATACCAGTGGTGGTACAACTTGACACCATGCGGCGGCCTTCCGTTTTCCTTTTACGGAAGAAAATCAGAGAAACGTGAATTTCAATTTAATCGCGTTATTATATCGAAAGCGCGAATGTGGTCCGTCATCGAGTGTGTGTGTGTGTGTATTGGGGGGTTACGAGGCCTAAACCCATTACTCAGATGATCAATGAGCAAGCAGCAAACATGGGTTGGTTGACTAGCAGGGAGCAGCAGGGCACTAGGTCTGGTTGCATGTCACCTGGGCTCATAAAGTGTCGCACACCGAGAGGTGACCTAATTGGATGTTTGCCAGGGACGTGGCTTCCTATTTCTAGCGTTGCGGAGTGTGTCTGTACTCCAATTTACCACAGCAAGCTTTCTGCTATAGCGTGCGTTTCACAAAACATACACAAAACTCTTTTTGGTCTTATATTAGACGATGCTGCACACTAGACCTTGGGACATTATGGTATATTTTGGCCGTGGAAGGGTAAGTTGAACCACTGTACCAGTTGATGCCGTTCCATCTACTTGTATTTCGGGTCAGAGTGCGCACATATATGGAATAGGACAACATTCTCGTACCGTTTGGGTCGAGTTTTCAATTTTTTGCTGTTCCACTGTACAAACCAGCTGCCAGTTTGGAATGTTTATTGTCATGTTGTTGTACAGAAGCATCAATCCGCACATGGCCGGGGAGAGGTTTGAAGTGTGTCGTATCGCTACTGGGCGACGATCGTTTGAACTATTCAACCTAGCCAGGGTCGGTCGGGATATTTATTGTGCCTTTCTGCAATAAACATTCGAACAGGTTTGGCTGTGCAACGGGACGAGTCACTATGGTGTTTCACTTTATTGTACGCAATCGAAGATCTTCCTTTGAGTACATTTGAGGTGATGAGATGTTATCCCCCAAGTGTACATGTCTCCACATGTTGCAAACACGTTATACACTTGCAAGATAACACTCTGCCATAGACCTTGGGGCTGCGTCGATCCGGAGCCCATGACCACGCTTCTAGGTGAATGTCATTCGGTACGTAAACCGCAAACATCATAATTGCGGATAGGATTTCTCCAAGTGTCGGGTACGAAACATGAACCGCTTGTAACATCTTCTCCTACTGTTTTAGGGAAAACCATTTTACAAAACTCCGTCCAACATCGTACGCCACAGGCAATGGAACTCGTTGTTTATTGGAGGACAAAAAGAAAGCGAAAGTTCCAGGAAAAAAAAGATGTCTCACATTGCAAATATAGTATCGTCCAATTGAAGCAACAGGTTACGGATACGCGAAAACCCGTTTCCCTGTGACCACTTTCTCTTTCTCTCTCACGCGCACGCTACCCACCCTTGAAGGAGGGTAGAAAATTTCGGTCAAACAGCAAACTTTACCAAGGTTCGCCAAGGCCAACCGGTGTCGGTATCCGGTTACGCTGGATGTTAATTATTTAATCGTCTGTCGTTTGTGGCGCATAAGTGCATGTGCATGTTTTCACAACCTGCGAGAGAAAACAAACGATCGTTTGCCAACAGTTGAATCATCATACGACAGTACGGATAGTGAGAGATAAGAATAGAGCTCGGCGCACTTTAACGCTGGTGGAATTTGCAGAACAGATTCGTCCCGCGTCCCATTTCCTCGGGTAGCTGCTGGGACACCTGCTGCAGTACGAGCTGTTAAATGGCAACGGTACGGCAATGTCTTATCGAAGTGGCAACAAGCGTTGCATTGGAGATCGTAATGACGCCCTTCAACGGGTCGCCGTGATACTCTGTGCAGCCATTGAACAAGAAGTAGGTCATGATGGAAACGGTGAGTGCATGGGATGGGATAGTTTCAAAAAGAGGTAAGTAAAATATGGCTCCACATCCCAGATTCCCCCAGTTGTTCCAAATGTCCAGATTCTTAGTTGAGATCGATTTTGGCAACATTTTATCTCATTCTTCAACCATCGCTTCATGAACTATTTAATTGCCTCGCATAGTCTTGGTAATGATCCGCGTATCCGTCCCGAGCATATAGGCTACAGACGTAAGCCACCAACACAGCATGTTTTAAAAATAAACTTTCTGCCACGGGTGTCGAAATCGCAAAACACACGCACGCGTGTTCCGCCAGGACACAAACTTCGCGCCGACTCCGTCGTGCCCCGGCGATTGCCATAAACGTCGATCGTGAACGGATGTCGGGGCGCCGAAAATAAACCCTATCCACCCAACAGTGTTCGGGTCGTGCGCAGTGCCGTGCATCCGCCAACGGGGGCACCCGATGCGCACGCAAAAAAGGGTACACAACACCCGCTCATCTCGCAGGTCGACCACCGTGTGTATGTCG
Source organism: Anopheles maculatus (assembly GCA_002091835.1). Taxonomy (NCBI): domain Eukaryota; kingdom Metazoa; phylum Arthropoda; class Insecta; order Diptera; family Culicidae; genus Anopheles; species Anopheles maculatus. The sequence continues at coordinate 16,490 of KZ063222.1, forward strand.
ACGATCTCCGTCTAGGAACCGACCGAATGCTAAAGCTGTTTGGTACGTGCGTTTGGTGCGCGCTTCAACTGTCTGTGTTCTAAAAATACGATCACACAGCATCCCACGATCGATTAGATGGTGCTGAACAGACCGACCAGTTCACTTTCCGCACCCTCGCGGTGCGTGTGCGGCTTCTTCCCGGTCGGCTTTCATTCTTGCCCTGCCGTCCATTGGCTGAATTTTAAAAATATACCACTGTCCATCGAAAGCTCATGCGCACAACGCTTTTTTCGGTTTTTGCCACGTTACACAATCGAACATCGGCGTCGAAACACACAGAATACCCCGAACCGTGAGCGGATTAGTATACTGGATGTGTAGCTTCTGGCACGCTCAGCACAAACGATCCCCACAAGGTGGTGTAACCGTTCTGTGCCCGTTTTTTTATGTTTTGTTTCTTCGCGTTGCGCTGCTCAGCTCGATGGTACACATTCCTAACCAATGACTGGTCAGATGGTCTTCTGATAGGTTTGTTTGCACATTCCACCAGGGGGAGCGGGAGAGAGGGGGAGGTGTGGGGGGACAGAGGAAGGAGGGTGGCAATGGGGTCTTGAATGTCATTACACCAAAGACACCTTCCAGTTTGGATCAGCTGATTGCACCCTTGTGTTTGCACATTTATGTCAAAAGGAAAACCGAGACACATCGTCATTGCACTCCGGTAGAACGCTGCATCGATGCACACATATACACACGTGCATTTCCTCCCGCAACTCACACTCACACTCGCACACATACACACACACCCACACACACACGCATGATAAGCTACACCAACAAACACTTTCGCAGCAGTCTGGCTACTATCTGAACAATATTCCGACAAGGACAGAGACTGGAGAAGCATTTCGTTTCCGTAAGTTGGATCGGTTCAATCATCCAGAGTACACAGTATCCCAAACACTTTCTTTTTGTCAAAAATATTAACTAGAATCCAGTATCGTAGAACTAGAACTCGTCTTCGTTTTCACTTCGCTAAACTTCACACCTGCTGGAGCACCTGCAATCCACTGTCGAATACTTCACCCTGGAGAATTTGTACAAATTGGTCTTATTTTCCCTACTAATTTCCCGCTTTCAAGTCGGTTCCAACACAGTTCAGCATAAAACGGGTACAAATTTAATGTCACTTAAACCTTAAACCTTTAAAAAAGAATTCCCACAGCAACAGCAACGTGATATATCCGCACAGATCGGACAACAAACGGAGGACCTTACTTACACTTGAATCCGCGAGTTAAACAGTTTAAAGGCGAACTGAAAAACGTCGAAAAACCGTCTCGATAGTGGCGCACGGTGCGCACCCCGGCCCGGATGGAGTTGCACACCAGCGGCCCACGAATCGTGTGCGTACGCGCACCCATACACGTGCAGGTGTGGTTCGGGTCGCGATCGTGCGCACGAACCGTGGTGGAGTCCTCTCGGGTGATATGGGTTTAACGGTTTTCCCCGGGGAGGAATAGAGCATGCAGCCAGTGGAATGGTGCGATGGGGCCCATGAAGACATATATGTGTGTGCGTGTATGTTTGTGGGTCCATTTATGTAGACACAGAGAACGCAGAGTCCCAGCCACATTACAGCAGCATCTTCGCACGAGCCTGTTGATCGGGAACGGTTCGGCTTTCGCGTTGCAACGACACGCGGTGTGCCTGTGGTACGTACGCAAATCGTGCGCGAATGCGCAAGTGAATTTTACCCTCACCACCAGAAGATACATCCCTACTCTCGCACGATTGTATGGTGACCGTTCGAGCCGCCTAGTCCCCACCAGTGTACGGTCGATGGAAAACTTCCACCACCACTCGGTAGGAGGATCCGTTTTCTATCGGGCTTAACCGTACTGAAGAGGCATATTGTTGATGGTGCGCTTTTCCGGCCAAACGCTACTACTGTGGCCGCCAGTGGGATTGGTACGAGCGATCCTATTTTTAAACTGTCGAATCGCGCGCACGCTGTGGATCGCTCGATTCAGACCACCAAGTGTGACGTCAGTAGGATTTGGACAACAGACGGACATAATGCGAAATCGTTTGCGCTTTGGGGATTGGCAGACGGTGGCAGGTGGAAGGCAAGCAGAAATTTAATTTCAATGAATCACAACGTCAACAGCATCGACCTGTTGCGTTCGGAATTCGACTTTCGACCTGCCCCGTGATGAGTCTTTGGCAGCCGGCAAATACTTCCGTTGGTGGTGATCAATGCTGAAACAGATATTTAAACATATTTGTATTCGCTCTCACCTTCACGCAGATTTATGTCACCTAATGAAATATTCCTATCTTCAGGTTGATTGACACAACAGGATACGATCGGAAAGATTGGATTTTCCACGTAATATAAAACTGCTAATACTTCATCATTGCTATTCATAATGGCCATTACTGAGCGAATAAATGCATACTTTGCATTCAATAAACTATTAGCTTTACGTATTACAGATTGTTTCATACCAGATTCGATAACCAATTTTTTAAATAAATGCATATAAATGTTCCCAGTTTCATTGAAAAGCCCGCGAAACATTGCGCCAGCCTCTAGTTAGCTGTCGTATTAGCTGGTGAAGGCAACTGGCGCCAAGCGTACGCTTGCTGTATTGCCGTGGTACAAAATCTTATCGCTCATGCACCAGCTAGGTAATGGGAAGTAAATGGAGCGCGGCGGAAGGTGAGTTTTTAACGTATTACAACAGCCGACTCGTGCCAAGTGTCGGTGCGAACGTGCAGTGTCACATACTCGCAAGACACTCGTAGCTCAGCGGTCAAACGTCGGCAGGAACTGTGCTGCACACTGCTATGAATCCGCGCAGACACACTCAATTCTGTGCCCATATTAGGCAAAAAAGCAGCTTAAGTACGTTCTATTTAATACGTCCCCTTGACCCTCCACTCCGAAGCATCCTTTCGCGTCTGGTGCGTTTCATTTATTCCCATTTAATTACATGACTTACGAGATTGCAGGCTTGGGCAGCGTATCTGCCAGAAGGTTACATACATACAAATGGGGCATGCATAAGGTTGACCCACAGTGGTATATACATATCCATATTTACATGTCAACTTGTAGAAAATTCTAAACATAATGGGGTAAACAGATGGTGAGGTGCTATAATTCTTCTTACATGGTGTAAGTCTCCCCTAAGAGACAAACCATGGAAATTGGTTATGAGAGATGAATAACGATCATTCACCATATAGTACATCGCAAACTAAAAGAACCAACGAATGGAGCGAATAAAAAAGGGAGGGAGGCATTCATCTGGCAATTATCACCACACGCTACCCACTACTATGCACCGCATGCATGCAGTTGATCCTTTTGAAACCAAAATTGGTACTATGCGAGCTGCTCCTACCACTGGTTTAAGATCGGTGTTCTTGATGATCGATCACCTTTGGGTGTTATGATCGAACGGTTTGGTGTGCTATTAATTACACCAATTAATCAATTATTCAACTTTACCTGGTGGCAGACATTAGCGCCTGCATGTGACAGTGCTTCAAATGGTAGCTTGTCGATGTGTTAGCTCAATTTCACCGATTCCTTTTTCCTTTTCGCGATCACAGCGGATGACTACATTCGAGCATAGAGTGGTATGGTGAGAAATCGTTCGCAGTTATGACATTGGAACAATCGCAGTAGATACGACAGGCTGAGTAACATAGTAATCTTCACGAGCTGTAAAATACACAACAGGTGAGATGAAGTTCTGTAATTAATATTTCTTCCCAAAATACCTCATCTGCATTTGTAGATGAAAAGTACTGAAGTACGTAAATTGTGCAAATGCTATGGTCCTTGTGGTTAAAAACCTTTGCTAAAAATATCTAACCTCTTCATAAATTTCTATAGCATTGAACAAACAAACATTACCCTTTGCAATCTTCTACTCTCTCTCTTTACGGTTAGAACAGATACTTCACTCATTTTGAGACCCGAACTGTACTCTGCCTTGAAATAGAATTGCACCTACACCGGAACAATCTTTCATCATCTGTGCACACCATCAATGAATCACGGTGTTGCATCGTATGTGCGTGATTGTTCGGCAATTTTTTGTGAGAAGAATAATTGACACTGACCGAGTAGCGATCGTACATTAAATCTATTCTTACGCCGGTGTGATCTAATGCGGAGCTATTACACTTTTCACTGCACACGATTGCATTGTTTAACAGGTTGGGGTCGTTTAGGTCCGTCTGTGGCATAGCGATTCATACAATGTAGAGAGCGGCTTAACATTTCTTTGCTCAAAATTGGACAGAATCTTACTTTATTTTAAAGTTATAAATTTTAGGCATCAATTCTAAGCTTGTCAGTAATTCAATTGAGAATTAACTAATCAGGGGCATCTTAGAAACCATTCGAATTACTACTATTTACAACATAAGATCATTTGTAACCGAGATATTAATTAGATATCGGATAACACCCTGCGACTGAAGGATTTCTCTTATCCCAGTTGCGCATCGTTCCAGTTGCTTTGCGCACTTCACAACGTGGTGAATCACTGCACAGAAAAATTAAATGCAAACTACCTTTTCGAGCACATACACACTCGTGCGCCCTATAAGGAAAAAGAGGCCTCTCGTTGTAGCAGAGCACAACACAACAAGCTGACACTACGCGCTTCGAACTCAATCCAGTATAGTTCGGCTGTTTGGTGCCAATTGTGTCCAAAGGGTAGGAAGGGTAGTAGCTCGCTAGGTAGGTTTGCCCACCATCCATAATTTCATCATATCCCCCCGAAACACATCCCAACACCGGTGTGTACCCAGGCTGACGGATTCTCTCTCGTTGATATCTTCGCCAAACTGGAGCCACCTCATGGCCGCGCGGCGATGTCCACTGTTCCCCATGGAGGCACTGCAATGGGAAAAGTGCGAATGTTTGCCAACCGGGTGGAAGGTGTGGAAGGTGGTAGAATCCAGACGCAAGGACGACCGCATGTGCGCGCATTGTCGATGTCCATAAAGAACGAGTTTTTCGAAGATCAAACTGGTGGTTATTAATTTTCGCTCCACTGCAAAGCATCCAGCCCTTGCCTTCCCGTACCAACGCCCCCTACCTGCAATGTGCTCTGTTTGGTCGTACTTGTAACATCCCCCCCTGGCGGTGGCCACTTTCCACGCTTATGGAAGATGGTTTTCAAACCGAGGTCCCTTCAATTATTGCACCGATCGTACCTCGGTGTACGGTGCCAGCTGTTGCTGTACAACCTCCATAAGGTCGTCTTGGCCGATTATGTCATCCGGGGCGTACGTGTGTAGCAAGGACCTTTTTTGTGCACATAAAAACCATCGGTCTACATGGGCAAAATGTGAAGCGATTGATATATTTTCTCCATACACAACACCACAACGGACACACAGAAGTGCAGAGGAGGAGGGGTGGCAAATATTTGCCACGAATTATGGGCACGTACTAGGCGCACCATATTCTACGATACAACCTGATGATTATTAGGTACTGATTGGTCGCGGGAAGTTTAGCGTAGATGTTGGGACTTACGCTAACTTCATTTATGAGCGCACCATTCTGATCGTGTGGAAGCAAGCCTTTTCTAGACGTTGATGGTGACACAAAACTGAAGGTTCTTGTGTGAAGCTTTTGAGGAGAAATAAATCTAATTACTGTCATTGTAAGTGAATTAGTTTCCTAAGGCTAGGTGGCAAAAGGAACGAACGAACGAACGAACTAAACTCGGTATCCTCAAGTGTGAAAACTTAACTTAACACAGCTTCTTCTGTTGATTGTTTGCAATCGAAATAAATACATAAGTTACATAATGCAGTGAATGGGGAGATGGTCCAGATAGGATTGGAGCTTCGCGTTAAGCCTCTGAACCAAAAGTACCATAGCATTGTGCATATGGGAAATAATGACCCTGCTTTAGCATAAGATTTTCTAATTTGAAATTGAATAATATGTGCAAAAGAAAAACAGCACTGCAAAATTAAAACATGGAATTTCACTTCCATTTCTTATCTTTTGTTCTTTACATTCCAAACGGCAAACCAATATTAATGTCACTTAATGCGATAGCGGTGGCAGGATCGTCGTGTACCACAAACTCAACAAATCGTCTTAAAAATACCGACCTCCCTACGCATCACGCATCAGTTGTAAACAACCACCTCACGCACGGCTGTTCGTTCGTTCGTTAACCATCGCATCGCCTCAATCTGGTTTCGTTTTCCATTCATCGTGCTAGGAAAACATAAATAAAATGTCGTGCTGTTGTTTCGGCGACTGGCCGTGCCATTTTGCAGCAACTCAGGCTAGATTTTACCGAGGATTGCTCGTACGTCGACGCACTCGTATCGTAGCTCAAATTTTCAAACCCACCCACGGAACGGAGTATGTTTCCATAAATAAAATTATTTCTACTCGGTTGCCCAAAGCAAAACCACGGTAAAAATGGGTCGTACAGCTTGGAAAATTTGGATAAAGTTCACTATTGCACTGCCTCAGCGAATGCGGTATTGGCAAAAGGTGGACGGGAAACCTATTTACCGACCACGCGCCTATGTTTTGTGTAGTAAATTTGTCCCTCGCATGATGTCATCATGAATCGCAGTGAAATTGTGAAACGAAAAACCGATCTGTTTTGATCTTCTTATTTGATCATGGCTCACAGTTTGCTTTCGTACGAGGTTCAAGGAGAGCAGTGCGGAGCACTGCCAAGGACTCGTAGAACGCAACGTTCGGTGCCAGAAATAGTTAATGGGGAAGTTTTAACGTCTATATCACAAATAATTGTAACAAACCATTTTCCTTAGCCGTCCCTTAGCTAAGCAATTTGAATTTCCTCATGTACTTTTGCACCTCCTCCTTGGGGTACGGCTTCAGTGCGATGCAGGTTGGCAAATTTTCGGGCTGCTCTATCCACACCTTATGCTTAACATCGTTCTGTTGCAACGTTTCTCCCAGGCCAACTAGTTTGGCCGCGTCCGGTGCCTAAAATGGAAGAGCAAGAAATAGAGATACACGAAATATCAGAACATTTTCAAAAATTCTTTCGCTACAATAAACTGTGTGAGGTATTTTAGCTATTGAATCGAAACGGCGCACACACACACCGTTGCCCTAGTACACAGTTAGCGAACGACCTGTTCGAACCGTGATTCCCAAAATAACCCCTTATAATCGGTATTTGTGTGTACGCCTGGTGTATGTTCTTTGCTTCGCTTCGCTAGGGCCAGCTTCTGTGGCATATTTTGTGTAGGTGTTAGAAATTCTCTTCAAAATCCTAAAATAGCTTTCACACGCTCAAATATTCTTTACGCTATGTCAAACGGATGGTGTTTGTACTGCGGTAGGATAATGTCCATCTTGCCTTTTCAGAATATCGTGCACATCGTCTTGCGACTGAAACTCTGCGGGTGCAGATGGATAAATATTACATAGAAAACTCAGCAAATCGGAATTCCGTTTGATAGTTCTGTATATACTACAACAAAAGCATGGCCCCAATACATACCTCGAGCACGACTTTGTGCATATTATCTAAATCCTTAAAATATTCCACGGTGTCCGGATCGGCGGCATACAAATGGCTTACGGCAGCCACGGCATGGCAGCACTGTGCAATAAGAGCACCTTTAGGCCAGGTTTTTGCAATTTCTCCATTTACGACAATATATTGAACTAGTTTAGCAGCGGACATTGTTAATCAGATGGTTGTAAATTAAACAAATTGTTGGCGTACGTGGAAAAAGCAGCTAAGGCCAGCCGGCTTCTCGTTTGTTTACGTTTCTGGTACAGCATTTATACGCACAAGGTTTATAGCTCTACGGGAAACGAGATGTGACAAAGCTAAAATATATTTTGACAGTTGCCAAATGAGCTTATTTTCAAATGCAGCGATATGCGGTGATTTTAAATTATCTACAAAACAGTTTTACTAAAGATTTCATTGTACTAGCTCAAGCTAGTACAATCTACCACAGGCGTCTTCTGTATACAAATGTTTACACAACAGATCAATGAATGTGTAGGATGCTTTCAAAAAATACAGTTTATTACCTGCAATTCATTCACTCAGCCTTACACACCTTTACAAGGCCTTCCGGTGGTATTCGGGGCTAGTATTTACGTAATGCTGCATGTTAAATAGCGTACTGCTATTTTTTACCAAGTACTTCAAGAAGTCCTGTACGTGACCCAGCGAAGATTGTATTGATTTTTCATCCAGTGAAGTGAAAGCT
>KZ063222.1:27595-41793 GCA_002091835.1 Anopheles maculatus
AAAATCATATCGGAGGTACTGAAGAAATATCCCCATCTGGTGAAAAAGAACAAAAACATAAAGCTAAAGATCATGCAGAAACCTTCCCCGAACAATGCCAACACTACTGGCGGCAGTTCGTCATCCGGTGCAGCGGCACCGAAGATGGAAGTACGTACCGCAACGCCCTTAAAGCAGGACCTCTCCATGGTACGCCGTGCGACGGCAAACATACGCAGCGAAACGGCGAAACCGTCCGCTGCCTCCACGACGTCCACCGGTAAGCCGGGCGCGAGCGGCACAACCAAAACAATCGACGCGAAAACGATGCACGCGCTAATTGCGAAGGGTGCGGAGAATACTACCGGTCCCTGGCTTTGCCTGCGGTGTGGCATTAACGGGCGTCCGATTAGCATCCCGAGCTACAAAGCGTTCTACAATCATCTGATTCACAAGCACAAGGAACGCATCGACGTGCGCATCTGTGAGCATTGCGGGTTCAAGGCACAGCAGCGCAATCCGCATCTGTTCTATCACTGGTTCACGGAGCACAAGGTGAAGCCAGCGATCAAGTTCCCGCGGTGTGACGAATGCGATCATGTCGCAATGACAGCGGACGATTTGCAGAAGCACGAGGAAGAAGTGCATTCCCGGGGCGATCTGCAACAGTGCATCTACTGTAACAAGGTGTTCGCGAAGGAGATGGAGCTGTACGATCACATGAAGGAGCAGCACAAGGAGCGTGCCATCGCGGACGGTGTGCTCGAGTTTACAGACGACGAAGACTACCAGTCGCAGGAGGAGGAGCTAGCGTCCCCACAGACGAAAACGTACTCATCGCCGGGCGCCGGTGGAGAAGGAAAAATTAAAATTCTTTCAAACATCACGCTGCCGCCGGCAAAGGGAACGGGTGCGGTAGGTGGGTCAGTGCGTCACATCACGCTCGAACCATCGTCCGAAGCGGAAGCGCTCAGCAATGTGGCATCGGGCATTGCCACCAGCCTGACACTTGTCGGTGACAATGGGGTCGTGATGGATGATCCCAACTATCAGAACCAGTTCATCGAGGCAGAACTGGCGAGCGTGCATGGGGAGAATGCAAGCACGGAAACCACCACCACCATCCCGAAGCTGGTGACCGCCGATGGGACAGAGCTGCAGCTGACACAATCACAGAAAGATGAAATCATTTCCCAGCTGCAAAGCACAGGCAGTGGTAAGTGAGGGATGGATTGCGGGGTTCCCCTTGGGATTGCTTTAATTTGTTTTCGCTTCTCTACACAGGCAACGATGTAGTAATGGTGCTGAACGAGGACAACTTTTCGGTCGGATCCACGATACAGTTGGATGAGGGGGTGCAGATTGTGGACACGTCCTCGCAGAACATTATGGTAATGTACAGCCAGCCGGAGGGTGGCGAATCGGAACATAACGATAGTCAAAAGTCCGATTCGAAGGTGGCCGAAGTGACGACGGCCTCGGAAGACGACAATTCGCAAGCTTCCGTTTCGCTGTCCGAGGACAAGGCAACGTCATCGATCGCCGACAAGCAACCGTCGCTGGAAGGTGGTGACGAAAGCCAGGACGAATCGCGCCGAACCGACACATCCGATAAGCCGGAAGCGGAAGACGAAGGCAACACCACGATGGACGATGACGTGGACATGTCCGCGGGTGACGTAACGTCGGAAACAAACGAAACGTTGCAGCAAGCGGTAAAGGACGAGCTGATGGACTTGGAGGACGAGTTGCGGGCCCCCGACACGTCGGCCGACGGAACGAAGGAGGAGGATGAGCTGAATGATTCGGAAGATCGGCAGCAGTCGGACAAGTTGAAGTTGATTTCCGAACTGGAAGGCGATTGGTCGGAGGATACGGCGGAAGAACAACCCCGTACACCAGCGGCTGCCACCATCTCGGAAGTTGCGGAGAAGGTTGTCACGAAAAAGCTGGCTGCAGTACCTGCGGTCGTGAAGAAACCAACTCCGGCATCAACACCGGCTACTAAATCAGCATCAAAGCCGGACGGAGAGAAAAAATCCGCTGTAGAAGTGGCGGCGGCTGTAGGTAAAAAGAGACCACCGGGTGAAGCGCTAGCCCATCCGTCGAAGGAGCGCAAAAAGTCTGGCGAAGAGAAGCTCTCCGAAAAGGAAATCGATAAGCTGCTGGATGATTGGAACAATGAGTCGAAGCTGGACGACCTCACCGACGAGGCGGATCTTGAGAAAGCAATAGCAAAAGTGACCACCGGGACGACAAAAGCTACCACCGGTGAGAATGGAAGTAAAAAGTCGAAAGAAGCGAAAAAGAACGCTTCAGTGGACGACGTGGTGAAGGAAGAGCCGGAAACAGCCGGTACAGCCGGAGAAGAAGCTGCTGACAAGGAAACGGAGGAGGAAGCAACGGTTAGCAGCCCTGCGGAAGGAAAGGAAAGCGATACGGAAGGGAAAGGTAAAAAAAATGGTACGACTTCTGCTGAGACCAGCCGGAGCAAGCTGGAAGACGACACCGGTGAACTGGAGCAGGAGCCGGAGGAGGAAGAGGAGGAGGAGGGGGACGATGAGGGTGAGGACGAAGAGGATAAGGATAAATCGAACGCAAAGTCGAAGGAAGTTAGTTCATTGTTAGGTGAGTGGGATGAGGACGATGATCTGTGAAGCGATTTAGTTAACCTCATACACAGGTAGCTTACAAAGTTTTACGTTTATACTACGTAAGTCAGTTTTTTGCTAAACCAGTCGATACGTACACCCTGGTATTTTCTAACTCCGAGCGCTTAGCTCGGATCCTTCATCTGGGATCATCCCATGAACGTATACATGAAGTTTCAATTGTTTTTTAAATACTTTTCTGATTTGTACTGCATCTAACGCATACGTACTAACGATTATGCAAATCCAGAAAGATAGTTATTGAAAAAATAAGTTTTTTTTACACTTTACCTACCTACATATTAAAAGAACTTTTTATGTTAAACTAGTTGGGGGCAATCTTGTGGATGTAAAAAAGCTTTTTTTTTATAATTTTCAATTCAATTATTCTTAAGTACTGTGTACGTGTGTGTGTGTGTGTGTGTGTGTGTATGTGTGTGTTAAAACAATTGCAAATAGCATAAGCAACTAATGCCTTCAAGAAGCATGTAATTCAAACTCCATTCACAGAACTGGCATACGTTCGATTAATTTAGATTAAGTATTGCGTTTTAATTTCGTAGATACACAATGGATAGTGGAACAGGTTCGAGTGGTAAGTTACACTGTAATCTGATGTCCTGCAATAAACACAACCTATTTGAAGAATGGCGTGAAAAAGCATTTGATCATAAACATATCTCACCCTTCGTAGACTAGACAAGCAAAAAAAGTAATGCATAATATTACTATAAAGCGTGAGCGACTTGAAACAAACCGTAACCTTAAGTCCCTTAAGGCTTTCTATTCAAAAGATGCTTCGGTTCATTAGATAGAGGCACAAAATTTGGAGATTATATTGTTAGTAACGTGAAAAGGCTAACATTCCCTCTTGCGCGTTGCATATTATTGCATATATTAAGAAAAATGCCCACACCAACGGATTAAACATATGAACGAAATGTGGGAAAGAAAGTCTGGCAATATCCAATGATTGGTTGCGCTTGCCTCATACGACGTGGAACGGAGAGTGAATGAACCTTACATAAGAGCGGAGCTTTGCTTTAAAACGGTCGGTCGCAAGCTTTTCGTTCGAATCAACTTCGAATCGTCTAAAACACGCCGATGGGTTTTCCCACAAGGTGTATATAGCAAAAATGCGCTATCGAAGCACCTTGAATTGTACGTTTAGATCACATTCTCATTTCGCTCGGATCGGGCGAAAAGTAGCTGTCAGAACGAGGAGCCGTTAAAAATTAAAGTTCCCACAGAGTTTCAAGAACAACTAAAAGCAATAAAGAAACGCATTGGCGAACATTCCAACAGTGTGTACAGTGTGCTGGTCTGTTTTGTAGTGTGCCTTATACCCGTGGGTAACAATTTCGGAACGCGTTCTACTTCTGCCGATCGCAGCTTCTAACCCGGCCGTATTTGTTTTGCTGACCAGTGGCGCACAAACATGGCGTGTAACAAAGAAAATCGTAAACTATTCACTGTACCAGCACCGGTAACCACAGGCTCAGCAATCCCGTCCCATTCTGGCACGTTACTGGCGAAGAAAGGTGGCACGGTTGCGGCATCGGCTACAAACCACGCGTTAAGAACCAGTGCACCGAAAGTGGTCGGGAAGGTAGCGGAAGGGCAGCAGCACATGGGAATGTTTAAAGCCCCACAGTTACCCCCACCTGTCGCACGAACTGCAGCACCAAGCAGCAACAGTAATAGTAAACCGACCGTTGAAAAACCTCCACCTCCAAAGACTGATGATGGCTGCCAGGTGGAACCGATGGATACGACGCCGTCCAGTGATAAGTCGGATGCTGGACAGCAGAACGGCACGAACGCTGACCCTGGCCAACCAGCACCACCGGCAAAACCGGCCAAAAAAGTGTGGACACTCAGCAACTTCGACATTGGTCGACCGTTGGGTCGTGGCAAGTTTGGCAATGTGTATCTAGCACGCGAGAAGGAAACAAAGTTTGTCATCGCACTGAAGGTTTTGTTTAAGAAGCAAGTAAGTTCTATATGCAAATGCACAATGCTATGTTTGGGCTTATGTTTGATGCTAAAAAAACGCCCCTTCCCTAACTAGGTTCACGCCCAAGGCATTGAGCATCAGGTGCGAAGAGAAATCGAGATCCAGTCCCACCTGCGCCATCCGAACATACTGCGCATGTATGGATACTTTCACGACGAGTCACGCATTTATCTAATCCTCGAGTACGCACCGGGCGGTACGCTGTTCAAGGAGCAGCAGCAACAGCCGGGAAAACGGTTCCCCGAGAAACGGTGTGCCATCTACGTATACTCGCTCGTATCTGCGCTGATCTATCTGCACGAGCGCAACGTCATCCATCGTGATATTAAGCCGGAAAATTTACTCCTCGGGCATGGTGGTGAGCTGAAGATAGCTGATTTCGGATGGTCCGTGCACGAACCGACATCGTCCCGAACTACGCTTTGTGGTACGCTCGATTATTTGTCTCCGGAGATGGTGCAAGGACAACCGCACACGAAAACCGTTGATCTGTGGAGTTTGGGTGTGCTGGCGTACGAGCTGCTGTGCGGAAAGGCTCCATTCCTGGCCAACACCTATGAGGAAACGTACCGTAAAATTATGAAGGTGCAGTACACCGTACCGCCCGATGTAACGAAGGCTGCCGCTCACTTAATTTCACGGTTGCTCGTTAAGGATCCGGCCAGCCGTATGCCGTTGGAAAATGTGGCCATCCATCCGTGGATTCAGCTGCACGTGGACAAAAAGTAAGCGAAGTGCCATTTACGTTAGCGATGCCGGTCGTTTGTCAACTGAGTATTTTTAAAATGTTTCTATTTAAGTCTTTTTTTTTGTTAGAAATAATGATAACGTTTTGAAGAACAATAGTATCAGCATTTAGTGAGAAAACAAATGAGTGTATAGAACGGTTACATATTTTCCATTCGCATAAAACAAGCAGGTATTATGGTAATTTTCGATGTTCATGTTCGTGATTGTTTCTTTTATTTGGTTTTTGCATCCATCTTTTGTTTGTTATGGAAATCCATACTTTTTAAAGTCTTATAGTTGAATAGTTCATTCCCCAAGTCTGTTGTTGAGTCGTGTGTGGGCCGCTCGTACTAGCCTCTACTATATTTTTGCTACATTACGTCCAAGTTACGTTCCAGACACGCTCCCAGACGCAAACTTGTCTAAGAAAGATTGAAATTTTTTATTACACTCATCTAGAATCTGTCGACTCATGTTTAAAAATTTTTGGTCCGACTCTTCCTGGGCTTTGCTGTACAATCCGAACTGATAATCGATCAACTTTTTCTGATTTCGATAGGCTTCTTCTTCGGTCGCTAGTTTGTACGATGGTAAACATGTTTTTGCCGGTTCACCTCGGCGATATGTTGTTGGCGGTTTTCTGTAGCGTTTGGAACGCCTAGGAATACTACTAGCGCATTGTGGTTTAGATTCTATAATAGTTTCTTTGACGATTTCTTCACTTTTTACATCCTCCTCACAATCCTCCTGAATTGGTTGTTCTGGTTCGACTAACGATTCCTCTGCGTTTTCGGTAGGTTTCGGTTCAACTGCAAAAAAAAAAATGTGATTATTGTGCGTTCAAAAAGCAATACAATAAGTTACACCTAGCAGAGCGCATACCTCTTGAGATGCTCAAGGCGTATAATTTCGACTCAGTGGCGACCGGTGGTGATGATGGTGGTGGAGGTTTACCTTTCATCAGTACATCGATCTCATCGTAGAACTGAAATGGAATACTGTCCGCCTGCTCGGGATCCTTCTGTAGGTCCATGTATCGCTTCTTCAGATTCTTCCATCGGTTCTCTATCTGTTTGGGGTCTTTGGTGTTGTAGCCGCGGTGCATCATTTCCTCACAGACCAACCGGAATGCTTTATCTTTTCGAAACGGTCTGCCGTTCATGGCCTTCAAGCTTTCTTGCTCAAGCATTATGTTCAACATTTCAAGAGTTTCATCGTACGACCACATATTGCGCTTCGTCATCTTGACCGTTTGGTTAAGTGGTCGCAATAGCTGCTACTAGGAAACGAAGGCTTAAGTTAGTCAACGCTGACCCGCGTACCGTACCCGTCGGTTGGAGGGATTGAACCGCGCCACAATTATATGAAAAATACCAGAGTTCAAACCAAAATAAACAATCACAAAGCTGCACCTTTTCAACTCCACTTGGACGCGTTTGTTTTCCTTGTCCAATTTAGCGTGAGGACTCTGTTTATAGTCATAGGATTGGAATCGATTTCTCACCATCGCATACCGAATCGAAACCGGATAGTAGCCCTGACTTATTTAGATTATTTTCACAACGCTACATATTGACCCTAATACATAAGTTAATTTTCACATTTGATTGGTGCTTTTTACTAAATAAATGATGTAATAGAACTAAAATTACCATTTCGTTTGAATTGCCTTTTTTGACAACAGCAAAACTGACAGTTCCACCGCGATGACAGGATTCAAAACTCAAGATAAAAAATATCGAACCATAGCAAGAAGCACATTTTCCTCATTGGCTCCGGGGAACGTTGCGGTTACAACCAATATCAATTTGTACCATTCGCTTCTTCGTGGAAGGAAAAATCGCCATAACACACTACTTGCAAAACAGCTGTGGCAGTGAAAACACAAAAGTTCTATCGCAATGTCGTGGTTGTTTGGATATAAAAGTCAAGCTCCCCCACAAGGAGGCGGTGATGGGGGACCGGAACCACCGGGACCGCCACCCTCAACGGCCGGTAGCGCCGGTCAGATGGCGGGTGATGCTAACCTGTCCAAAGCTGAGCGAAAAGCCATGGAGGCATACCGGTTCGATTCGTCAGCGCTGGAAAGAGCGGCCGAAGCTGCGCGTACGCTGGAACGATCGAGTAAGTTTTCGCAAATGTTGCGTAATAGTGGTGGAATCATCCTTAATCATGTTGTGCCCGTTACGTTTCCAAATTTTTACCAGAGCATGCACGCGAAGCGCTGGAACTATCAAAACTGCAAGAAAACACTCGCCAGCAAGAGTATTTGGCCAAGGTGAAGGAATATGAAGCCCACATAGAGACGTCCAAGGTGGAACAGAAGCGTGTGGATCATGAAGAGCGCCGCAAGACTTTGGCCGAGGAGACGAAACAGCAGCAGCAGCGTGCTCAGTACCAGGATCAGCTGGCCCGAAAGCGGTACGAAGAGCAGCTGGCCCAACAGCAGCGTGTGCAGGAGGAAAACCTTCGCAAACAGGAAGAAAGTGTTGCGAAACAGGAAGCGATGCGTCGGAAAACGATCGAGCACGAGATGGAATTGCGGGAGAAGAACAAGATGAAGCTATTGGAAGCGGAGCTCCGTGCAAAGGCAAAAGTGGACCGCGAAAATCGTGACCTTACGCTGGAGCAAATTCGTCTGAAGGCCGAAGAGAATCGAATCACCGTAATGGAGGGTATTAAAACGGCAGGTTCCGTCCTGGGGCAGGGTGCGACCGCGTTGTTAACCGACTGGAATAAGGTGGTCACCACGGTCGGTGGTCTGTCGCTGTTGGCACTCGGTGTTTACACGGCCAAGGGTGCAACTGGAGTGACAGCCCGTTATGTGGAGGCACGGATAGGCAAACCATCGCTGGTGAACGAAACATCACGGTTTTCGGTGCTGGAAGCACTGAAACATCCCATCGATACGGTGAAACGATTGAAGCACAAACCAACCGAAGCCCTGCAAGGCGTTGTGCTGCAGCCCAAGCTTGAGGAGCGGTTGCGGGACATCGCCATCGCTACGAAAAACACCAAAAACAACAAGGGTCTGTATCGGAACATCCTCATGCACGGACCACCCGGAACGGGTAAGACCATGTTCGCCAAGCGGCTCGCCACACACTCCGGCATGGACTACGCCATCATGACCGGTGGCGATGTGGGACCGATGGGACGTGACGCTGTGACGGCAATCCACAAGGTGTTCGATTGGGCCAACACGAGCAGACGCGGTTTGCTGCTGTTTATCGACGAAGCGGATGCTTTCCTTCGCAAACGTTCGTCCGAACAAATATCGGAAGATATGCGGTCGGCGTTGAATGCGTTCTTGTATCGTACTGGTGAACAGAATCCAAGGTTCATGCTGGTGCTGGCTTCGAACACGCCCGAACAATTCGACTATGCCATCAACGATCGATTGGACGAGATGGTGGAGTTCACACTGCCCGGACTAGAGGAACGCGAACGCTTGATTCGTTTGTATTTTGACAAATTTGTACTACAACCCGCCGCCGAGGGCAAGAAGTAAGTAATGGCATACCATTTCTATTGACTACGGAGCATTACAAAAGCCTTTTCTCTTCTTGCAGACGGTTCAAAGTGGAACAGTGGGATTACAGTGCAGTGTGTAGTAAAATGGCCAAAATGTGTGAAGGCATGTCCGGTCGTGAAATCTCCAAGCTTGGCGTATCGTGGCAGGCGGCATGTTACGCCTCGGAAGAAGGTATCCTTACCGAGCAGATGGTGCTGGATCGGTGCGAAGCCGCCGCGCGACAGCATCGACAGAAGATGGCTTGGCTTTCGGAGCAGGAAAAACTTGACCACAAGTCCATCACCGGTGGTAAGGGCTTCCTGACCCAGTAACAAGTTACCTAAGACTTACCGGAGTAAGTAGAATTGGATATGATAATCGGTGATGGATGGATTAGATAGAACCGTTCAATTCCTTTCCCTGAAGAAGTTGACGAATGAGTTTCCAAAAAAAAACACTTCTCAAAGTGGTGTAACAAAGAATTACTAACCCGAATGGATACATCCTGGTGTGAGGCAGATATTTTCCGTACTCTTTTCGGTAACGCCATTGTAAGCGTTCGGATGCTTGTTCAGAGCTTTGCCACGTCTTCCACCAGTCAGAGGCTGGGCTGACGATGAGCTACTTTCACCTGCGAGAAACAACAGAACAAACAGAAGATTCTTTTATGCTCGAAAAATTCACACATGCAAAGGCACGGATAAAGATCTGTAATGGGTTGTTTGCAAACCATTCGCAAATGGCGTTAAATGCCCTTTTCACCGGAAGTGCTAATGAGTGAGCGTCACCGAGCGCGGGCGTGATCACCATTCTGAAGCTGATTGTTGTATAGCCAAATTGTTGCGGGACCGTTTGTGCAGGATACACAATCAAACGCTGACGGCAAGTGTAAGTGCGCACAAAACGATTAACCTCAAAACCTGAATATGGCATTGTCGCAGATTGCTTTACGCCATTTTGGGAGAGTGATCCTTTGTTTGGCGAACGGTTTGGTGTGTCGTATTTGTTTATCTTTGTTAATTTTGGTGAACGGACATAATTGTTGGAGTCATCCTGAGTTAACAAGTGTTCAAAAAAATAAACTGAATGAGTTAATTTGTTGCAAATGAGTTTTGCTATCGCACGTTCGCAATGACTAAGTTAGATAGAGCTAACGTTTTACTATCTCATAAACTTTTTTACTTCTCCGCTATAAAATTTGACTATTAAAGCCGCACAATAGCATAAGTTAGACTGTAGTAAAAATGTAATAGTTTTAAGTTCATTACACACCGATTGCAGGGTTCGATCTTACTCCATTACTTACTCTGAATTCTGTCCGTCAGCACTACGGTGAGTAGCGATATGATTAACGCCACTACGGCTGAAGCTGATAAGCGTAAGAACCTTTTCCAGCGCGGTTCGGCGACGCCACCAGCTCGGATTTCTGGGAAGAAAGCAAGAGATGAGTGTGAGACACATGCTGCCAAACTGTTCGGAGGAATCTCCTGAAGAGACTCAAGGGAAGTGTGGGCCAGAGAATCGCGGCAACCAGGCTTGCTGCAGCTGACTCTTCTGTGTGTCTTATCGCACATGGCGGAGCCTAAAATACCACAGCGTTTTCGCCGGGTGATACAAATGAATGGACAGCAAATTATGATACACCACGCTGACCTTTGCTGATGTACACTGTACTACCATCGTACCGAGACACAATTTGTAAGTTACCTAAGACTTACCGGAGTAAGTAGAATTGGATATGATAATCGGTGATGGATGGATTAGATAGAACCGTTCAATTCCTTTCCCGAGTAACGAGCTCATTAGATGGAATCAATGGCAATGAGCAACAGTGCGGGTTGTGAAACTGGAAAAAGCGGTGTTTCGCCAGCGTACACGAAAACCGCTTGGCGTCATACCATCCATCCCTTATCAGGAGGGCTTATCGTTCGACTGTAGGAGATTTATATTAAACTTCCTACGAACGAGCCCACCATCCCTCAATCAAAATCCACACAATTCGCACACAGAATGCATTTCGCAAAGAACAGCTTTTAATGAAAACTGCCTGTGGTCAGCATGACTCCGAATGTGTTCAAGTTCGATAGTGATATATAAGTCAAATGTTTCCCTTCGCCTCCTTCGTTCATGCGGTACATACCGGTAATGTTATAAAATACCGTAAAAATGCAAATATTATCTGTTATAGCTTCGGTCGTCTCCTTAGTACATTTCAGTGTCACCGGTGGTCAAGCACAACAATCAAATCTTAGTAAGCAGTGTGTGTGTTAGTGCAGTTGTTGTCACCGAAGGAGGCGTTGTTGTGATTTTAGTTTTGTAAACAAGTCTGTTTAGCAGAAGGTGTTGAAATTGAGTAGGTCGAACGCACACCTGTTGTTATGGGGCCTGTGATGGAATATATGAAATACACCTCGCTAGCAAGCCTCTCTTTTGTTTCCATTAAACGGATGTTAGGAATGGCATTAAATACGAAACGATGCAAAATGAGGATTATTTAAAGATAGCATTTTCTTCTAAAGAGGCGCTAATACACGAAAGAAAGCTTACCTGTGCCGTATCGTATTCACCAATGCAGCATTCATATCACAAGTCTTCGCCTTTGTTGTACAAAACATTTGTTTATTTGTATTTATGACACGGTAATATCATAAAGCAATATTTGTATGTTGATAAAATGAAAGAACCCACGGTTCATTTGCATGAGAATCTTTCTTAATGTTTGTATAATCTACTTAAAAATAGCAAAGAGAAGAAACGTAAGGACTCGATTGCAAGGGAATTGTGTTTTTTCCCCCTTTCATTCCCATTCAAAACCCTTGCTACCCAAATGTTTTTTGTTTGTTTTTTTTTGTGACAAAACTTACTGATAACAATACCTGTCGGTCGATTTGTTGTGTTAGGTTCATGGTCGACGAGATTCGAAAAGGCAATGATAATAATAATCACAAACGTGCGAAAAATCAATCAGATGAGGCAGGTCGAAAGGGGAACCATATTTGTATGAAGGTATCGAAGAAGACCATCGCCATATAACTCATTCCCAGTCACCGCAGCACCAAGGCGTTGGGATATTCCTGTGGCCCACCTCAGAACGGAACAGTTCTTTCTTCTTGGAAAGGTTTTACTCTGTCTAAAAACGGTCGAAGATTGTTTTGCCTTCTCTTGCAACAAAAAAACGGAAGGTATTTGTATAATAATTAAACCAACGAGAAACACCCCGAAACAATTGGGATGTCTCTACGTCCGTTTCTTTTTTTTTGTAAGTCGCAATTCGTTCGTCCAAGAACGTACGTGCGCTGCGTTGCTGTACTACCACCAGCGCAACAACAGCCGACTTAATAAATTAAGTAACGCATCCGAAGGTGTGTCTACTCCCACTTGTCGGCTACTTTCTCCCATATCTCTGCACCACTTCTTGCACCTGGGCAATAGCTCCCAGGTGACTGCACGTAGCGTGTGCGCTTGATCTACCACACTTCACACTTGAAACCAGCCTGAATTGGGATTTTTCGGACCCTTTCTCCTTTCGGGTTTTTTTGCATGATTGCATTCTAAAGCTTTGACATAGCGGGAAGTGGTCGACTGGAGGACCTCGAATGCTTAATTAGGTGGTGTGTTTGTTGGTGTACCAGAAACCGATTGACCTATGGGTGTCCGAATAGCCTCCGGGTGCTATAATCCCTCGCGAGGAGAAAGCCGTTACTTTAACAACCAATTTGGGACGATCGTAAATGACAGAGCTGCAAGCTGGTGGATTAAAGCGACACGGACCGTTACAATTGCGACCGGGGTCCGGGGTAAGGTAAGCAAAAATCAAGATATTATTTATATAAGCAAACACCCCACACAACAGTTTCCATATACAATTTTTATAAACGATTATTTTCTATTAATTTCTACACCCATGTTGTTGGGCGCGGAAGCAAAACAAGCAGTAATTACCATTCGGGCGGTGCCGTAGGCCATATCGCTTCGTTCACCGATTAACCGTAGAAACAAATCGTTTCAAGCATCTTTTGCCGGTAAACATCCCCTTTTGCCTAGCGCAAAACGTGTCGTAATACAAACTCTGTAATGAAGCAAGAATTCAATTAGTTGAGGATCGAATGAAACCAGCCAGGCATGCACACTTACGAATGCTGTTCTCGATCGACGAGTAGAAAGCGTTCACGATCGCTGGTCTCGA
This sequence comes from Anopheles maculatus, assembly GCA_002091835.1. NCBI lineage: Eukaryota > Metazoa > Arthropoda > Insecta > Diptera > Culicidae > Anopheles > Anopheles maculatus. The sequence continues at coordinate 40,672 of KZ063222.1, forward strand.
ATGGGTGATCCAATCGGTTTTGTTGACCGGAATGCGCAGCTTTTTGAACGCTTTCGTCGTGCCAAACTTGTTCATGTACAGGATAGTGTTCAGATAGTTGCTGTCCGGCTGGAACTCCAAATCCTTGTAGTACTCGGCAATCTTGGCATCGTCCATCAGCTCGTCCGGATAGCCGATGTGGGTGGCCATGGTTGAAACCTTCTCCAGCGCAGACACACGCGTAACCTCATCCATCCAATCGACCTTCTTTAGAATGTCCACAAACACGCTCTTGATGTCATTCACCATGTCCAGGGCAGCCCGCTTCGAGTCTTCTCGGAAATATTTCCGAATGTACAGCGCACCGACCGATATCGGCAAGCTGCCAGAGGTGATGTCTACACACTCTTTCCCCCGTGGTTCCTGCTCCTGCTTACCGCTCAGTGCGGTACTGTACTGCAGCTGACGCTTCCGCAGCTTCTCCGTGAGGAAGAATGACGAGAATCCGCTGATGCGCCACATCACGTAGTTGGCCATTACGCGCTTCGGGGTGTTCTGTAGCAGTGGTCCTAACGCTTCCATGAACGTTGGTACGCTCACGATGATCACTTCCTCCTCCCCAATCACGATACCCGTATCCTTCAGAATGGCATTGAAGTATTCCAACCAGTTGGTGTAGGAATAGCGTTCCTGGAACTCTTTGACCGTCATCGGATTGTAGAGAGCGGTAGCGTTTCGGCGCTTTTCGTTTGGCAGTGAAATGTTGGCTAGCGCAATTTCAAAATTGAGTGAATCGAGCAACTCCCGCTTGGCACGTTCCTCATCCGCTCCCAACAGTACGGCCATGTCGACCATGTAGTTGTAGTAGGCGGAAACGATAGGATTTTCCATGCCCTTCACCAGATACTCTCGACTAATGCCCAGCGACGCTTGATCAGTCTACGGAAGAAGAGGAAACAAACAGATACTTTAGATAGATCGAAGTCAAAGACGAGGTATGTTAATGCATACTAACATCAATTATCCGGCGGGTTGAATTCTTCAAATCACTTCCGATGGAGAAATCGAAGAAGTAATCCGTACTGTAACCATTGTTGCGGAAATCTTTCACCGACTTCACCCACGACCAGGACGAATCCAGAT
>KZ063222.1:58634-69872 GCA_002091835.1 Anopheles maculatus
ATAGTGGGTTTTGTCACGCATTCGGTGTTCGTTTTGGTAACGCGATACGCGAAGGTCTGCTGGTTTTGCGAAAAAAGAAAACAAAGCACCAAAATGCTGAAAGAAAGAATTTTTGATCGTAACAGACGCCAGGGATGATGCTTTTAAGAGTTGCTTCCTCGATGGGCGGGTGGGTGTGTATCGTAAATAGCAACAGGGAGCCACCGTGCCACTCCTGATTAAAGTAAGACATTAACAAAGAACCCGAGGTGTGCTATCTTTGGCGTACGAAAAATGTTGTAATGTGTTTTGTAGTTACAGAACGACGTTCACTCACTCTCCTAGCATCTAGGTCGCAGCTAAGTGGTTTTGGTGAGTCCCGAGCACTGGCGGCACTGTTAGTCATAGACGGTGAGTTTGTGCGCTCGGTAAGAGAACTCAGGTTTTTCCTTTTTGCGCCATCTACCTGGTATTGAACTGTGTGTCAGCATTTTGTTGTAACAGCAGGCGGCGATGATGCGACATTGCGCGCGTACTTTAAAAACGTACACAAATCCAATGCCGCCGTGTGCTCCGATTGTGGATCCGTGGTTTAAGGCCAATGTTTGCACCGCATAAACAGACCGCGGTACGACGACTTGTTTCCACACCGAATCCGAATAGATTAATCATTTCCTCAATCAATCATCGAAAGGACCTACTTGTTACGCAGCGCTCTTCGTTACCGTTCACACAGGGTTCATCGCGTTTGTGGTAGGTTCCGCTTCCGGTGTTCGAAGAAAGTCCCCGTTAGCGTTAGTGTTTACCGATTCTGCTCTACTGCTGCTGTGGTGAAGATTGGTGGTGAACCTGGGAAAGGGCTTGGCCAGTTGACCACCGCTCGTATGAAGTCGTCGTTGGAAGGGTTTCATCCCGGGAATCGAAACTCGAGAGATATAAACTTTTCACATGCAAACACGTTCCGAGCCAATACTTAAATTCAATATTTATTATTTCCGCCATCCATCATCGGGCAAAGAGAGAGACAGAGAGGGAGAGAGAGAGGTTGCAACGTACCGGAGAAAGAAAGAAATGGTTGGGGAAAATGGCGAATGTCGCAGCATCCGTTTCCGATTGAACGTGAGCAAAGAAGTGTCTCCGAAATCTGTATGAAATGTTTTGCTGGCCCGGTTCTTCTCGCCATCTTCTTGCAAAACACACACACACACATACAAGAAGAGCTTTAACCTTCGGGAAGGTAAAAGCGGGTAATTCTATTCAGAAATGAAGTTTTCGCAACTCATGCCCGCCAGGCCAGGCAGCAGCGCGACCTTCCGAGTGCTGCAGTGCAAAACCGATTTTCCAACGCTCAATCTCCAGTTGCTTAGCACATCAAACGACGCTCGGTAATGAACTGTGCGCGGCTTATTAAAACGGTGCCCAGCTTTTGGGGTGATGATGGATAGTGATGATTAAAACCTTCAAACAAAATACTACGCCATCAGTAATCGAGGGGACAGCGACGGACGTAGTAAGGAATAATATGATCATCAGCCTGCTTAATTGTCGTCCAACTTAAAGTTGGCAAACTCTATTCTTCTCCTCTCTCTGCCGTGTATGACGCGTGCTCGTGGCCGAATGGTCGGCAAAAATGGTTTGAAAATTTGCTCCATCATGGCTTGATCATGGAAGTTCCCCCCTATCGGTAGGAAGAAACGAAACGTACGATCATGATTCGTTGTGACCTCAAACGATCGTTGCTTATAGTTAACAGGTGGTGTGAGTTTTAGCGCATCACTCTCGAAGGTTTATGGCTCAATTGATATACGGTAATGATTAACCGAGAAGAACGAGGCATCGATGATCGTATTGCGTGATCGTGATGATACAAACACTTGCAGTTTTCGTACTACGAGCTGCTGCTGGTAACGAGCCTCATCAACCATGGGAATCGTAGTTCAACGTACGATAAACAGACACATGGCGTCCGGGAGAAAGGCGTCCATTAATGTGACGTTAGAATTGTTAGACCACTTTGGATGTATCCGTTGTGTTTTTCACACCCGCTTAGACCTGCCACTAGCTGTACATCAACCTTCCAGTGCAGTTCCGGTGCTATTTGTTACAGTTGTTACGAATTGTTTGCAGTTTCACATGGGACATCATCTTCAGCTCGATTGTGTTAACTGAGAAACCTCAGTCACAGGTCAAAAAACAAATGCACTTAACATCGCTGCACAACCTTTTGCAGACGATGACTGTTCCCTATGATATAAGACACGAAATAGCCGTGCTGTAACAATTGCAAACTGCATCTCATGGCGGTTTTCCTTTCCTTTCAACAACCACAACTACCGACCCCAAAATAACAATCAAATGTTTGTGGTTGCTTTGCAGCTGAGGTTTGATCTAAACCATTGATGAGCGTTTCCCATGACTTCAATTTTGAAAACACAAAACCCCTTTGGTGGTGTAAATCTTTACCAGGAAGACAGACACTTCCTTTTGGGCGTCCGAAAGACGCTACCCAACTCTGATCGATCATAATAACACAGCTTGGAATGTAGCCATCCGCATCCGCCACTAGGAAAGAAACAGTAATTTCAATGTGGGAATTGCATAATGCCTCCAAAATATGCGTTCCTTTTGTATCGTGGACGCTTTTAATAACGTAATGAAATGAAAAGTTTACAGTGCGAACTGTCCGCCGTAATGCAACAAAGCGAAAAGGTTTTCGGGAAAGCTTTTGACAGCTTCATTAATATCGTGAGAATCGTGATTAAAATTAATCGCAACATTTTTGTCCGGTCGTCAGTGGTTTTTGTTGCTTCATAAAGCGTCTCGATTAATTTCGAAACCGTGTCCGAACGTGTCGGCCGGCAGCGCGAACTCCCTGTCACCTGTTGTACGTTGGCACGTGGGGGAAAAAACCAGACTTTCCTCACTGGAGGTTAGAAACCGGTCTTTGTACGCATGCTGAATTTCATCTCGTTTTGGCTTAGTTCAGTAACTTGACGTTGTTGTTGGTGGACGCTCGCCCTGTCTCCTGGGTATCGTACCGCTATCCTTAATCAGATGGAGGGCCAACCGTAACCACGGGCACCGCTAGCTCCAATACTCGCCAAACGGTGGGTCGTTGTCTGATCGGCATCTGATCAACATCTCTATATATTCTAGCCATCTGTTTGAGCGTCACGACGGTTGGCGTACAGAAGATGTGTCAACATTGTGTTTAACGTCTTCGCTCGTCTCACCTTGACCATATAGGCCGTCGGTGTCTCGCATGCACCGAAGCTGCGGACAGTGCGACAAGTGCTTGAAGCCGGTCGTAGGTACACACTATTCAACAGGCCCGTGGCACGTTGAATTTGTCTAGGGAAACGATTAGCGAATGAATAAATATGGCCGCCGTTGGGCTGTAGGCGATCATCGTTTTGCGCAGTTTGTGGAATTCGGAATAATAATACCAATGGGGTGATTTATGTAGATTGCTTACTCAAATAGAATGTCGTATCCCGAGGGAGCGATACCGATAGTTCCTGTAAAGATGCGCCATGGAATGATCTTGAAAGTTGCAAGAATTCATCATTTATCAAGCCTTCTGCATCGTAGAGCTTAATCTGCAATTATTTGAATCTTGTTTTGTCATACGATCGATTCTTGATAATTTCAAAGTCTAATTGCATACAGTTTATTCTAGTATGAGTTTCTTTTGCAAACGTGAGCGCCTTTCCGATCGAAATAATAAGTCACCAAGCCTTTCTCTCCAATAAAACTGGCATAGCGTAGTTTCACATCTTTTAATATAAATCCTATTACCGGATTTTATGATTCAAATCTTTAACGATCTAAGTCATTCACGGTGTTATAGTTGATAACGTATTAAAGTTACTTAAACAATACAAAATACTATTGGAATTAACCAGCTAGCCCTGGTACAATATCAGCTAGCTACAAGCTAACCTCAAGTTACACATTCGAACTAGGGCTTGTAAGATGTAAGAGATACCAATCAATCCTCGGACTTTAGCGTAAGCCGTTTTAAGTCATCTAGTTGTTAATGGATTCCCGTACACGTTCCCGATGTTTTGAAGAGAGATCCTATGCGTAACAAAACCAGTAGGCATTATCACGAAAACCCCATCATTAAAGATGAGTCACGAAATGAGGTAAACCAGACTAGAGCACCCCGATTAAGACAAAGATTTGCACAGATGAACAGAACTGGTAATCTTATCGGAATGCATGTTGTGTGCATGTAGAACCGCACACCTGATCACGGTGGATCTGTCTGCAGATCTGTTGCAAGTTTACACAACAACACGCCTCACGAAAAGTGGACAACGGACGCACTGAGAGTTGCGGGCTCATTTAAGATTCAGTGTGTTGTTCATCCCTCAAAAGGTTAAAAAACCGGTTGCTTGAGGGTAACACTGTTGACCGCAGGGCAATAACAAAACGAAGACGCACTCTACCCAACCCGTTGTCCTGCCATCAGGTGGTAGTGATGAGCCACCACCGTAGTGTGAGACGATATTCAAAAAACTCTTCAAATTATGAACCCCCGAATTTGTCAAATTTTCACCAAAGCTTGCGTCACAAAAGGAACGAAAACGAGTTTCGTGCTATTATCTGCCTGAAAACGCAATAGTCCTCCTAAACAGTCGACTCGTTTTCACTTAATGTCGCGCTAATTGTTGTTTGCATCCAGCAGGTAAAGCGAGCCTTTAATAATAAAGAAAAATGCTTTCCGGTAAGTTGCAGTCCGCTTTTCGTTCCGTTACAGCTCACCCGTGTTGCGAAAAATTTGCAGATTGACACAAAAAAAAAGAGGAAGGAAGGAACCATATTTGAGTTTTCTATTTGATGGCACCCAGTAAAACATTACCGTTTCGCGCCAATAAATGGCGGAACCGTTTCTCCAAAGCGTTGGGCGGAGGGAGAAGCTAACTGCTGACATTGGCCACATGAGAGACACATTACGCTGGGTACTTTATCGTTTATCGACAGTTGCAGTTCGCGGTACAATAAAACCGTGTCAAGTCAACTTCCCGCTGACCGGACTTCCCGAACCAGTGAAAGCTTTTTTTTCCATCACGCATGTTTCGTAATAGCACCGCCACAATTTGTAACAAATTCCACACCAGCACTGTGGCGGACTGGCGATCGTGGTTTGATTTGTGTAATTTATCATTTCACTCGTATGCTGGTGCCAACCGGCAGTGTGTGCGTGTACCGTCTTTGAGTTCCTTTTCGATTGAGCCCATTTTTTTTTGTTAAACCTTAAGTGCTGCCAGTTACTTTCACTGACGATGGTTAAAAGGTGTTCGGAAATCGAGTAGCAGGTTGGTAGACGGTTCCGGGCGGAAGGAAGCAACCTTGCGCTTCCGGACACGAAGAGATATGCCGATGGTTTGGTCTTTTGGCTCGAGCTTTATGGTTGATGTGTGTTGCCGTAGTGCATTTCGATTGTTATGCGCTTGGTTGACTTTTTTTTTTTTGCAACCAACATGCAACCCAATGGCCTATTAATGGCCTACATATGTGTGTACGCGTATTTGCACTGGAGAAAGAGGGTGGACAAGTCGAAAGAAAGCACACGCGACAAGACTTTAGGTATGTGGAAGGAAGGCTGGATAACACCTCGATACTGACAAGTGGCCGGTTTGCATTCGATTAGCATACTTCCAGCCCAGCACACTGTCACCTTTCTCTTTTCAGGTCAACTAAACCACAGCTACAGCTTTAGTAGATCGTCAGCGATCGGACGAAGAGAGCGACCTGTTTGCTAAGGAAGTTGTAACATTGTGCACAGTTGAGTGGTACGTACTTGATAACCGTCTGCATCGTTGTGCTGGTCATTTGGGTTGGGTGCTGCGGCTCTGGAGTAACGACACCGATCGGTACGATCTTCACCCGTGCTTTCGTATCACTTCACGCTTCACGCGATCAAGCGCCCAAATTTATAGTCGGAAGTGTGGTGGCACCCTTGTCCTGATAGTGTGGCCCGCGGCACCACGGCGTGACGTTTGTCACTGTGGACTATCGGCAAACCTTGTGCCCTTCACGCGCTATCACTCTTCGCTAATACCACCCGCTGGTCATCACACGCGTTCGGCACACTGCACGTTCGGCCCGGGTGGTGGTACTGAAGATAATTTGTTTTCGGTGCCAGTGGGTGCTATTTTATGCTGCAACCAGCAGACCACAACCGTCCGTTTGGAGGTTACCGTCGACGAAAGCTCAATTGCGGAAAGCTTCGTTTCCACTAGAGTTGGGATTGCGCGAACCGCACTCACGCAATGCTAATGGGCACCGCACGCGCTGGAAGAATTTTTAAAAAGTCTCACAAGCACACAGACACCAGCACACGTACAAACGCGCACAGCACACACACACACGCACAAGTAGTAGTCCACACGGTCGTCGTGTCTGTGGTTGTACTTACTACGGAGAGCACAAAAGTACGACCGCTTCGCGAGGTCGCACTGCTACGGAGGAACTGAAACGGTTCGTCTGCCAGTTGCGTGCATTTATAGCATCGGGTGGAGTTCGCGCCGCCACCCCCTGACGGTCGTCGTTGATGCTTTCCCACCCCCCATCATCATCACCTCTTGCTCTTCGGCGCACGGTTCCGAACAGGGGTTGTTGGAGCACATTTGTTTGTTTGGGGATGGTTTTGCTCTCCGTGGCCGTGAACACCGGTCGGGTTTTTCTTTGCTCGTTCGCGCTCTCTCCGGATGCTCTCCGGCAAAGTGGTGAGATTCACTCTCACCCCAAAAACCAGACGTCTTGGACAGTTTCTTCAACGATCATCACCCACGGTACTGCTGTTCTAGGAGGAGATGATCTTCAAAGCTCGTTCCGAGAGATTGGCACATACGTTTGGGGAGTCCTTTTCTTAAGCTGAATATTGCGTGCAAGTTGTATTTGGTAGATTTTATCAATTTTCGACATACGCTTTATCAACTTTTAACAATGCACCTGGTTATAAATTCAGAATGGTCTTTTGTTTTAAGAAAAATATCAAAAGGTTCTATAAAAAAGAAATCAGGGCAGGCAAGCGATTTCGTACATGTCATGCTGGTGTGATCTGGTTCAATCTGGACTGCGTACCGTATCATCATCAAACCATATGTCTTTCCATCCTGCGCGATCTGCCACCGACTACGATCGGTCCCATTAGCCGAGTGGAACGAGTTTATCGCTTATATTCTTGTACCAGTGATTGTTGTTTCTTTCTCCCCCATCTTCTCTCATCTGCATATATTGTTCGATAAATTATTGTTTCATGATCAGCTGATAATTTCGCTAACGGAATTAACACGAATCCCCGTTAGTCTTTCCCTGGCCCGTTCTTGGCAATGGTGCGCAACAAGGACAAGCGTGTTGCGCGACATTACATTCGGTGCGGGCTGAGGAATAGTTTGAGGGATAATTTTCCTCCAACAGGTCGGTCGGTTGGTGCGGTGGCCGCTCCTGGGGTAGCGCAATTATCAATGAAATAATTGGTGCGCTGCATCGTTCCACTAATAGCGTCGAGTGGTCGTCTCGTTGCTAATGAGTAACTGTTGACCTATTCGGGAACTGGAAATGGTTCTAGTGAACTTTTGCCGGTAGCTATACCGGAGCCATCGTGTCCACCCGGTGACCGATCAAACACGCGGAGCCGTGCTATTGTTAATCAGCGAAGGAGTATGTTGTGGCAATTTTTTTGTTATGTCACTTATAGCTATTAAAGATCGCAATCCTAAACCAATTGCTCTGATATTCACAATGATAATTCACTGTTCTTCTTTATTTCTATCACAGAATGTTGGATGAAAATGTAGGTATTTAGTAAGAGAATTCGTTTGTAAATAAACCTAACCTGATTTGACTAAAAAGTTCAATTATATTATATTAATTTTCATCATCTTCTTTGAAAAATTTCTTCAAATAGCCACACGTGAACCTAAATTCCATAAGTTAAATAGCTGGATGGTCCAGTTTGGGTTTGATGCCAGTTCCTTCGTATTAGGTAATTATTAAATTTAAATAATCTGGAATTCCGTTTTAACGACTTCAGCTGCACTGTATAACTGATTCAGTAGAACAGTATATTGCTGCATACAAGTTTGGTGCAAGCTGAGCTACAATATATGGGCAGTAAACAGTGGTTATAGAATAGCAAAATTTCTTAATTCCTCTATGACTTTTTGTTTTTTTTTATTTAATAACAATTGCATATAAATCTTGTGGACCAGGAATATTTTGATATTTTTTTTTTATTTATCAGAAACGGTCTGGTCTATAAGGGAAATTTTTGAGTTGTTTTGAATAATTGTAAATGCACTGCAAATGCAAATGTTTAGTGTTAATGTACAGCATTCGTTTTTTAACGAATGTTTACAAATTTACGTAAAACCCATTGTTCAGGGTTATATACATTACCTATAAATTTGTACTACGAAATATACATTACCTGTAAATTTCGTAAATGCATAAAAGCAATATGCAATCAGTAATTTAAAGCTTCATTCAATAATTTCAATGCAATTCAGTTGTAAAGTTTTTTAAAATTATTTTTCAGCTTTTTACTGACCATAGTGTAGAATTATTTCTCAACCGTCACATTCAAATATTGAGCAACTGAGCAATTGGCTCAGCTACAGCTCAGCACGTGTACTGTCAAATGTGCATCATCGTGTGGTGGTGAAGTTGCACACGCACACACTTCATCACAGACAGTGTAGGGCTGTGCCAAAGTGTCGACGATTCGTCATAGCACTTGGAACATTATTTCCAAGTTCCTCGCAGTTTAGTGTGTGTAAAGAAAGGTACATCATGAGATGAAGCATAAATCCGTGCTACGCGTTGAGATGCAGGTTTATTGAGTTGAAAGCATAAAGCGACGGCCCGTGCTAGCATTGCACTGTTGTGTGGCGTTACTGTGTGTTGGTGTGGTTTCCAAGTTCCTCGCAGTTTAGTGTGTGTAAAGAAAGGTACATCATGAGATGAAGCATAAATCCGTGCTACGCGTTGAGATGCAGGTTTATTGAGTTGAAAGCATAAAGCGACGGCCCGTGCTAGCATTGCACTGTTGTGTGGCGTTACTGTGTGTTGGTGTGGTGTGGCCGTGTTTTCGTGTTCGTGCGTGAATCCCCGAGGAAAAAATTCCAGCACCCCGAGCGATAAGCACCGTTGTGAGACAGTTCTTCTTCCTGCTGCTGTGAATGGTTTCTGTTTCTTCCCTTTGCAGCGTTTTCGTGTGGTGCGTACGGGATTGTGATCGTTCCCCGTTTTTGTTCAATTGCATTTAGCGTGAGATATTAAACACAAAAGAGGAAAAGCTTGTGCGCAACAGTGAAGGTGTCTGCTTGGTGTGTGATTCTATTGTGTTTGTGGCGGATGCGATTGTCGCACCTCCATCTCCAGTACCTCGTAGTTGTGCTTTTACCATCGTAGAGAACCATCCGTGTCTGTGTTGTTTTTCTGCTAACCTGACACAGCGTACACGAGCAAGATGATTAAAAACATTTTCGGCAGCAGACGGGCGAAGGATTCCGAGCGGAACAAAATTTCCGAAATCGGTCTCCCGACGAACGTGGTGCATGGAATGCACGTCAGTAAGAACCAACAAACGGGACACCTGGAGGGCTTGCCGAAATCATGGATCCGCATGATGGATGCGCTGATCACGCACGACGAGCAAAGCAAAAATCCGGAGGCGGCCTACCAGGCGGTAAAGTTTTACAGCTACTCGATCAAAAAGAAGGAAGCGACGGAACCATTCAAGCCGTTCATCACGGAAGATGCGATCCACGAGGAAACGGAATCGATCGACCAATTTCTCGACCAGAAGACCACGCACAAGAGCGAAGATTCGCTGGCGGGTAGTAGCGAAGAAAATGAAACTGTCCCCCAGCCGCCTCCGCCACCGTTGCCCAAGAAAAGCATGACCCTGCCGCCGAAGCCACAACTGAAACCAAAGCCCAAGAACTACACCAGCAAGGTGTACAAAGGTATGGACAATCTGCATCTGATCGATGCGGGCGGCAACAGCGAAACGATGATCATCCACAACGTTCCCCATTTCGACACACACCAAAGTTCCTACGCGATTTGCACCAACGTCAACAATAACAACAGCCTCGACCAGGAGCCCGAACCAGCGGACAGTGATTTAATACTGCGACCGAAAGAGAAGCTGACCCGGCAGCCCAAGAGCGACGAGCAGGTTTACTTCGAGCTGAAGAAGATCTGCAACCTGGACGATCCGCTCCAGCGGTACGAGAAGACGGTCGAGGTGGGCAAGGGTGCTTCGGGGGTGGTGTTTATTGCGCTCGATCGCAACACGGGCGCGAAGGTGGCCATCAAAACGATCGACATGAAAAACCAGTCGTCGAAGGAGTCCATCCTGAACGAGATTAACGTACTGAAGGACTTTAACCACAAGAACTTGGTCAACTTCTTGGAAGCGTACTACCTGGAAGACGTCGACCAACTGTGGGTAATTCTCGAGTACATGGACGGTGGCCCACTGACCGACGTGGTTACCGAAACGGTAATGAAGGACCGCCAGATTGCCGCCGTCTGTCGGGAGGTGCTGCTGGCCATTAGCTTCCTGCACGCGAAGGGCATCATCCATCGGGACATCAAGTCCGACAACGTGCTGCTCGGTATGGACGGTTCGGTGAAGGTGACCGATTTCGGTTTCTGCGCCAACATCGAGGGTGACGAGAAGCGGCAAACGATGGTCGGCACACCGTACTGGATGGCACCGGAAGTGGTGACGCGCAAACAGTACGGCAAAAAGGTGGACATCTGGTCGTTAGGCATCATGGCGATCGAGATGATCGAGGGCCAACCGCCCTACCTCAATCAGGCCCCGCTCCGAGCACTGTATCTGATTGCGGCGAATGGTCGGCCCGATATCAAGAGCTGGGACAAGCTGTCGGACAATCTGAAGGACTTCCTGGACCGCTGCCTGCAGGTGGAGGTCGACATGCGTGCGTCGGCCGACGAGCTGCTGCGACATCCGTTCCTGCAGGACTGTATGGAGCTGCGAACGTTGACACCACTCATAAAGGCCGCCCGAAGATTGCTGAAGCGAGACAACTAAACGGCCGGGCGGGGCGGAGACGACACTTTTTGCAGGTAAAAGGGAACCCCGGGAATGAGCGAACGTAAAACAAGTCAGATTTAGAATCGTTAGTAGGAACATTTTTGCCGTATGTGGCTGTGAGATTAAGTGCCTTTTTACACCGCGAACAGACAGGGAACCGACGAACAGAACGG